>JAFVLL020040532.1:0-47863 GCA_021397915.2 Tor tambroides
CCACACCTTCAGATCCAGAAAAGGGAAAAGACGATGGAGGTAGGAAGGAGGGTGAAAATGGGGAGAGAGGAAAGTCCAAAAATGGAGAGCCTCATCCAAAGAAGAAAGAACCGGAACCGAGCCCCAGTCCACCGCCAGGCCCTCATGACGACAAAGGCCCCAGCCCTCCTCCAGGCCCCAGGCAGCCTTCACCCCAACGTGGCGGCAAGGCGGACGATCCCAGCAGCTTCAAAGGCCTTCCACCCATGCCATCGCCCAGTTCCATCCCCCCTGACTCCATGACTTACGAGAAGGTAGAAGTAGTGGAGTCGGTGGAGAAGCTCTCACCTGACAAAAAAGTGAAGGGCTATGAAGAGACAACCACAGTGGTGGAGACCATGATCGAGAAGACCAGCAGAAAGAAACATGCCGATAGATCTTCTTGAAACCACTCAAACATTCCACACGTTCTATCCATTCCTGCCTCGGACCTGCTCCAGTTTTGCCTCCTGCCTGCTGTTGACGAGATTCCTAGTGCTGCGTTGTTAACTTCTTGCACCACTGCACCATTGCCTTTGGCCTTTACTGTCTGAAAACTTGGGAACCCAAAAATGAAACGCCCCATACACCCCCCCACACAAAAAGAAATTTGCTAACTGTGAACACAGAAAACATTGACTGCCAGTTTTAATTGGATTCACAGGCTCTATTCCAAAACCTAGTGAGCCTTCTAGGCACCATCCTTGCTGAAATGAAACTTCTTAAGCGATTGATCTGGAACGTTCTACCTTGAGCTACTTACAAAGTGCACAGGGGAATCTCTGTTCAACAAATGGTTTCAAAAGAGTTTGGTGTTACCATGTTGCTAAGCTGACGAAGTATGGTCATAAATTTATAATCATAAAAACAGAGAGCATACAAATGGTACATTTTCAGTTTTATATTTTATATTCTGCATTTTCTCTTGCTTCATCTGCCATCTTGGATGGATATTCTTACTCTGGGATTGCCTTCTCTGAAAAGATACTTGCAATGCTGCCTTAGAATTTTTCCACGTCTCGGTATCGTAGGAGGCAGTGAACCAAAAGCTGCCTACCTTTTGGAACAGCCTTATCATCGGGAGTACGCCTATGATGCCTTAAAATGCTGCCTAGGTAGGCAGTTCCCTAGGTTGTGGAATAGAGCCATACAGCCACCCCAATTAACATGTACAGTATCACCCTGTCTCGCCCTTACCCTCAGGTCAAACCAAAGCAAATGTGTAGTTTTATTTGCTACTATTTTGTTCAATTTAAGACACCAGCATTGCCCACCACAGTCTTGATGTGTAACTGCGACTCAAATAAACATCAAATCAAAAAAATCTCAATTTGTGTTGTCTGTGTGTTGTAATCTGTAGTGCTTAATTTGTAAATTTTGAGGTCCTGGAACAAAGCGAGGTGACCGATCCGGCAAGTGATCAGAGGAGGGAGAGTTAACGGAGCATTTGTGCAATCACATTGGTGGACCAACTTAAGTGATTGCCAGCTTGCATCAGTCGCTTTTATAGTGTGCACATATACTCTAAACATTGTTTTTTTGTTTTTTCAACCCAAACATTTTTGTGTGTGTGTGTGTGTGTGTTTGGGTAGTTTTGTGTAACACAGCTCCTGGGACAGGACAGTTGCAACAACCCAGCGGTTGTAATAAGCATGTATATTTTTCATCCTCTTCAGGTGAGAGTAGTTCTAAGTGCCGTCGACTAGTATTTCTTGGGTAAAATATAGGTTTGTGTCTATTTTATTTAATCAATAAAATAGTTTCTTTGCTGTAAATAATTTTATTTTATGGTCATTTCACAACGATTACTTTAATGTCAATCAGTAGCCACCAATTACAGAAGTAGTTTATTAACATGAAAATAAAACCTCCAAAACATGGCATGGATAACAAGCATATCTAATTTCCTACTTTCATTATAATTTTTTATTTAAAGGGGATAAAGTAATTGTCATTATCATTATTATACGTGCGTTTTCATGAAATATATGCATGCTACAGGTCAGCATGACCGTTTTTCATTGGCGTGTGAGGAAGGTGAGGTGCTAGAGCGCATTTTGGCTTTCTGGATGGTGTTGTGCCAGATTATTCACACCCCCCCCCCCCCCCCCATTATTGGTAGGTTTAGGGTTAGGTGTTAGGATTAGGCAATCAGGTAGTGCTTTCAATGAGGGGACATAATTTGGCAGGTGGGCAAAAATGGGCACAACACCAGCAAAAATTAAGCCCTGACTATCTGTCACTCGTCTTACAATCAGTGCTTGTTTTAGAAACAACTCCATCCAGTGTAAAGCATGCTAAACTGGTTATGTGGATTATTCCACTGTGGCGACCCCTGATGGAAGCAAGCCGAAAGAAAGAGAGAAATGTTTAAAATGATGTTGACTCTTACAAGAGATGAGCGTTCTAAGGAAAGCTGGGGTTCATGGCGGCTGCCGTGTTGAGATCACATGACCAGCTGCATTCTACTCACTCTCGGTAACTCAGTAAACCCTCTACTTTAGACAGTGTCATTGATAACTTTGTACGGTGGAGCATCCACAACAATCGATGACTATATAGTCCAAGACCACTACTGTACTGATTGATTATAAAGATGACTAAAGGGCAGTAAAAATGATAATGCAGCTTTTAAAAAGTACGTTAAATAAGAACCTTAAGTATCACTTAAGTATATTACTAACAGCCCCTTGGAGTTCACTTAGTTCAACCATCAAGAAAAAAATCTTTCACTTTTCTGCATGAGCCAGTTGCAAAAAGAAACTCATCAATTTTTCATGAAACTGACCTTGTGGGATACAGATGTGACCTTTGCATAATTTTCTAAGCAAGGTCCAAGGCAAAGAGAAAATACTGAAATATCACATTCAGAATTCAGTAGAGGACTCTGTCTTTGGCATAATGGCTTTTTTTTTGAGAGATATATTTGTTCATACCAATCTAAAAAAACCCAAAAAAAAAACAGACAGCTTTAAATTGAGATAAGCAAGGTACAAATTCAAGTCTTAAAATGCCTATAAACTAGTGTTGTCAAACGATTAATCGTGATTAATCGCATCCAAAATAAAAGTTTTAACATAAATGTGTGTGTACTGTGTATATTTATTATGAATATATAAATGCACACACATGCATGTATATCTTTAAGAAAAATAAGTTATGTTTATATTTTAAATATATTTATATATAATATAAATTATATCAATTTAAATATATACACGTAAATACATGTAAACATTTTTTTAAATATATACTGTATGTGTGTGTATTTATATATACCTAATAAATATACATAGTACACACACATATATAATGTAAACAAAAACTTTTATTTTGGATGTGATTAATCACGATTAATCGTTTGACAGCACTAATATAAACGCACCTGAAACTACAAAAGTTAACACAGCAAGTTGCTACATTGATTGGCAACCAAAACAGCCCCGAGTAAAGATAATGAAATATATTACTTAGGAGAGGAATTATGTTTATGTTGATTATTATTATCAATAAATGTACCTGTGTATGTTTACCTAATGTACTTATAATTCTGATTGGATGAGTTGTGTTCAAAACTGTAAAATTGCTAGCTGCTAAGCTTCTTGGAAATTATTTGCTATGATAAATCGATTTACGGTTACCAAGTTGGACTTTCAATCACTGAACCCACATCACCCAACCCGCCGCGAAATTACTGTCTTAATCACTCAGGTGCTTTAACAAACAGCTAAATAGATTTATTATATATAGACAATGCTATGAAATACGCTTTGTTTGGCCATAAGCAGTAGAATGATGTACATTTCATCTCTTCATAAAATAAAAAAATCTTCTCCTCACAAAAAAAGAAAAAACAAAGAAATATCACCGCTCTGTTTGCAAGATACTAAACTTTAAAGGAGAATCACACAAAATGATTTACAGTCACAAACTGTGGGGTGCAGCAGGGTAAGCAAGAACATAATAAAGTATTGATATATTTGGTTTATATACATTTCTGTAAAGAGTAAAAAAGGAACATCGAAAGTAAGATATTTTCTCGCTGGGACATACAGCGGTGCGAAAAAACGCATTTGGACACTCAAGTCACACATTATAGTCAGAATGTCACTGTATTTAAAAACAAAATATATACAAATGATGCTAGAGGTATTCTCAGAACTAACTTTCTGAGGTACTGCTGCAATGACTCTACCAGCTGTAAAAGATCTTTTCGTGAAGTGTTTGCTTATAAAGTGTGCTTGTGCTGTCTTTCATTAATGTAAATGCCACTTGCTTTGATATTTGGCACAATGATGTTCAAATGTTTCCAAGCGCGTCTTAAGTGTCGAAATGGTTTCCGCGGCCGCTGTATCATTCAGAGAATACACTTTAATAGGAGAGACTCATGTCAAACATTCATCAAATAATCACAAGAAAAAAGAGAAAGCCGAGAGAGAACGGGCTAGGAATATACGCTAATACAGAGAGGATATTATCATGCACGTGGCTAGTTACTTTTACTCAAAAGGCTTTTCAAGCTTCTCTCCACAGCTTCGTCTAATTCCTCCTCAAGCTCTTCTTTTTTGGACATGGCCAGTTTGGACTGGTAGTCCCGCACCACTTGGTCTATGTAAGGGGCACTTTGTGTTCCGTGCAGCATGAGGGTCCACTCCTTCAGCACGCCGCTCTGCGGGGCTTCGCCCTGGAAACCCACCTCCAGCAGCCAGGTTCCTCGAGGGTCCTCGCCCCACGTGTGGGTGGTCATGAAGGGCCACTTGTCGAAGCCCACCTTGGCGTCGTCGTCCCGGGGTCGGCGGCTCAGCAGGATGGACTTGGTCCCCATCGGTGAAGTCATGTTGATGTTGAGGTCTCCGCGGCGGCTGGCGTTGACGGTGATGACGGCCTGCACATGCTCCAGATAGCGCACAAAATTGTCTTTGCCCTGGCAGGCATCGGTCGTGACGCTCAGCACCAGTTTGCTGCCCGACTGTATTTTGCTGCGCAAAGAAAGAGAGCGAGATATTGTAAAACTTGCATGTAATACTGCTGAAAAAAAAAAGTGTGAGCTGCGACTGACGACGTCTAACTGGCTCATATGTGACCCTGGAGCACAAAAGCAGTCTTAAGTCGCTGGGGTATATTTGTAGCAATAGCCAAAAATACACTGTATGGGTCAAAATTATCCATTTTTCTTTTATGCCAAAAATCATTAGGATATTAAGTAAAGATCATGTTCCATGAAGATATTTTCAAAATTTACTACCGTAAATATATCAAAACTTCATTTTTGATTAGTATTATGCATTGCTAAGGACTTCATTTGGACAGCTTTTTCTTATTATTTAGATTTTTTTGCACCCTCAGATTCCAGATTTTCAAATAGTTGTATCTCAGCCAAATATTGTCCGATCCTAACAAACCATACATCAGTGGAAAGCTTATTTATTCAGCATTTTCTTTCGAAAAATTGACCCATATACCTGGTTTTGTGGTCCAGGGTCACATAGACAACAGATGACATTTTATCATGTGCACTGTATGTTAATGCTAAACAACCACGGATGAGCCTCAGGCGAGCTCTAGGCATCTCAAACCAGACAAGTGTCATGTTCTTCCACAATCACCTCTCTGGAGCAATGGAGATATACATATATATCCTGATCTTTGGGGAAAAAAGGCCATGTGGAGAAGTTCTACAGAATTTTATTTTTTTATTTTTTGTAGGAATCAAACAGCAATCATTCACAAACATCTCCATTTCAATACTTATGTATTTTACATATAAAAAAGATCTAGTTTTGATTTGCTGCTTTCAGCTATCAGTGAGAGTGCAGCACTCTCAGCACTCAGTGAAATGTGAAACGGACATATTTCAGAGTGTAAATGGATATTGAATGAGTAGAAACGTGGGATAGGACTTGTTTGTATCATACAGAAATAAGGAGGGTTTAACAAGGAGAGGAAATCTGTTGCAGAGCACACTGTTTACATAAAATAATATAAAAACAATGCAAAGACAGACATTTTAAATAGACTGTTTACAATAACACAAGAAACATGCATTCCCTTGTGAGGCAGAAGTATGTTTAATTGTACTGAATGTGTACTTAGAGTACTTCACTGCTTTAAAAGGCTTTAGTTGCAGATAATATTAAATAAAAGGCTTAAGTGTACTTAATGTTTCTTAACACACTTGTGTGCACTTTGTAATAATGTCAAATTAAAGATTTACTTCTAAGTTTAAGTATTAAATCATTTTTATCATGTTTTAATTATTTGGTATTACATTTAAAATTAATATGGTTTAAATGTACTAAATTTCAACTACGTTATGCAATGGTTTTTGCGTTTCATTGCCCTCCTATATTTTTAATATTTAATATATTTATTTATATATATTATAGGTCAAATGCATATTAATGTAAAATGTAAAAATGATCTTTCTTTTTTAATGCTGCAAATCGGATTGAAACAGAATTTCAATGTATAAACATGCAATGACAGTAAAGACCTAACCTAAGCGAACTTAATCACCAATGGGCAATTATACTGTAAATATTCTTATATAACGTAATTTCTATTGAAACTTATGTCATGTATTTAAATATATTTTAATTGATCATAAATGCTCGTCAGTGCATTCAGCAGTGCATTTTAACCATATTTCAAAAACAATAGAGGTAATTGTTCTAGTAATCATAAAAATATACTAAAGTGGGTCAAAAAAGCACTCTAGTAGCATTTAATATCAAGTTAAACTACAATATATTATCATTTAATTGTAAATAACATGCAGTTCACACTTACATATTATTTCTGTCGTAAATACTTTTTTTTATAAGGATGCTAAAATGTACTTTTTCACAAGGGTTAAGAAAGATATAGAGTCAATTAATATTTCACACTGATTTTAAACCCTTCTGGAGACTTAAATCAGCGCAGAAAAAAAGTCTATGTGAGCTCGACTATTAGACGAGATGAATCTGCTCCCAGTGACATTTACAGAGTTCATCTTAATTCAGTGACATTAGCTAATAAACCGGTATGAATATGAAGAGCTCTCTGACCATAATGTACAGGCGTGAGGCTCAGACAAATGTGCTTCACTACAACTACAGAAATGTCAAATAAATAATTACCAAAATGAGCATGTGTGCAAAAGCTGGAGCGTTTTCATTTCAGAAACAACCCTACCCTTCTGCCATTCTGAGCTACTGCCATTTCAAAACAAGCAGCAAAACTGGGTCACGGGGAAAAAAAAAAAAATGATTACATGTTCCTCTATTTTCAATGGCGCACCATCCTGCTGCCAACAATTGCTTTGACCAGATGATGGGTTTTTTCCCCTCCGTAAGGCTGCTTTGTTGTGGCCGGCCGCTGCTGACGGTCTGTTTTGTGCTGCTGCGATGATAACGGCGCAGGACTGGAGCGAGCAAGTGTAAAGTGGATGTAATGGCATTATCAGAGGCAGGTCTCCCAGCCTGGTCCATTACGCGCTCAGATTAGTGGGTGTGTTTGTGTGCGCCTCAGTCTTTCAACTAGTTTCAACTAGTTGATAGAAATATCCAAAGGCCACACAAGAGGACACGAGGGTATGGATGTGATGTGAACAGTTTGCCATGCAAAACCTCGAAGAAAACGTAAGATCCGTTGCCCTACTTAGCACATAAATGTCAAAAGCACAGACTTTCATGTGAACCAGGTTCTTGGCAAAATCAAAAACCGTAACTAGAAATTTTTCATCTCACAATTCTGACATTTTTATTGCAATTCTGAGTTTATATCTCACAATTCTGACATTTTTATTGCAATTCTAAGAAAAGTCTGAATTGTGAGATAAAAAGTCACAATGACCTTTCTTGTTTTTGTGGTGGAAGCCATGAATGGCAGGAACAGAACCGCAAAATGTAAACTCAGAATTATGAGATTCTTTTATTTAATCACAATTCTGGGTTTATCTCGATTTTTTTCTCTGAATGATGAGCTTCTCACAATTCTGGATTTGTATCTTGCAACTTATTTATGTGGTAACACTTTATTTTGATGGTCCCTTTTGAGCTTTCTGTTGACAATTAGTAACTTTGCATCTACATGTCAACTAACCCACATTAGAGTATTAGTAGACTGTCTGATTAATAATTGCTAACTATTTATTGTGATGGTGTCCCAACAGATTCTGACTATAAGTCACTTTGCAAGAACATTTCCACTTATTGCTAACCCTACCTAATACTCTACTAACACTCTAATGAGAGTTAGTAGATATGTAGATGCTTCTGATGGTGTTAAAGGGACCATCAAAATAAAGTGAAACCATTTATTTTTTATCCCACGGCCTCCATAGAGATAGGTGTTATTTGTAAATGTAAAAAGAATAAATTTCATTCAGAAAACCATTGTGTGTTAATTCATAATTTAAGTGCAACAAATTTATGCAACGTTACGTTTATTATCTGTAACACTTTATGAAGACAAAACACTAAACACAGTACACTGAGGTCTATGAAGGTAAGGAAAAACACAAATAGTGTGTGAGTACCAAATCTGGATTGACTTATGAAAATCAGAGTACCTGAACTACAGTGACCTGATATTATGCAAATGTGATTAACAGCTTTGTTTATAACACATTAGTGAACAAGGAACTCTGAGAGACAGACTGAGCCATGAAACCAGCGAGAGTTATGAAGAAAACAGAGAGTTGACACAGTGGGACTGAAATTCATGAATGCTGTTATTGATAGCAAATAAGGAGGAACGTGAGCTCACGCTTTCCTTTTAATTACGGTTCGGAACAAAAGGTGGGCCGCTGGGTGTCATTTGCCGCCTGTGAATAACCTGTTTCTTTTCTGCATAGCTTTGTGTGAGCTCTGCAACAACTACTCTGCGACAAAACAACAGTTCAGATCTATCTAAAATGATTTAAGAAGTGCCTGAGATTGACAGGAGCATCTCTCTAAAAGTTCTGAAAGATACACTTCCATTCAAAGGTTTGGGATCAGTAAGATTTGTTAATGTTTTTTAATGGAGACTCTTATGCTCATCAAGGCATCATTCTAATATGCTGATTTATCATCAATGCTGGAAACTGTTTTGCTGTTTCATATTTTTTTAGAACCTGTTGATACTCTTTTCAGGATTCTTTGATGAATGAGGAGTAAAAAAGAAGAAAGTTAAAAAGAAGAAAGATGTCTTTACTATCACTTTTTTATCCATCCTTACACATCCTTGCTGAATAAAAGTATTCATTACTTTCAAAGAAAGAAAGAAAGAAAGAAAGAATGGTAGTGTATATTGTAACACAAGATATCTATTTGAATAAACACTGTTCTTTTTAACTTTTTATTTATCACAGGTTCCAAAAAAATATGAAGCAGCACAACTGTTTCCAACGTTGATTATAAATCAGCATATTAGAATGATTTCTGAAGGATCATGTGACAATGAAGACTGCAGTAATGATGCTGAAAATTCAGCTTTGCTTCACAGGAACAAATTATGTTTTAAAGTATATTAAAATAAAAACTATTATTTTAAATTGCAATAATATTTCACAAAATAACAGGGTTTTTCTGTATTTTTGATCAAATAAATACAGCCTTGATGAGCATAAGAAACTTCATTAAAGGTGTCATAGGTGATTGTCTTCAGAAACATTTTTTGTTATTCTGGTTGAAAGTCTCTTCACATCCTGATAGCAATCATTAAGTTAAGTGGTCTAAATGTATTTATCTGTATTTATATATTCTGTGGAAGGTGTAGGACCAAGAAATGTTCGTCCAATCAAAACGCTCGGTCCGAGCGTTTTAATTGTCTTTTCTACCTGTCTGTCAACGTATGTATTTGCATACCTCTGCACACCCTGTTCGCGCAGACACGATACGTCATCAACGCAATCACGCACGCTGTGCAGACAGAGCGAGAATGGCAGGCAAACATCAACAACCCAGTCTTCCTTCCTGGTATTGTAGTACTTTTACTAACTGTGCTATAAAGTTTTCTCACTGGTGAATGACACATGATGTAGCCCAGCGGTTCCCAATTCCAGTCCTCGCGCCCCCCGCTCTGCATATTTTGCATGTCTCTCTTATTTAACACACCCGATTCAGATAACCAGCTCGTTAGAAGAGAGCTACGTGCATGAACTGTGTTCCGATTGACATGCTCCCTACACAGTGTTCATTGCTCCCTACTCCCTGAGCAGGGAAATCCGTTGAAGTTTACTTCACTTCGGAACATTCACTCACGGATTGCGCTGCGCAGCATCTTCACATAAAGACGAAACTTACTAGAGAAGTGTGACATAATATACCTCTGTAAATAAATACCATTTAAATTCACGTCTAGCACACTTTAATGCCCTTTGTATGGAACATATACGCTCGCTTTGAACTGGACCGTTGATGTAGCCTATTGTAGTAATTTAATGTTGTCTCTGGTATTCTGCTCTTTGAGCGTATGTGTGTTCAGGGGGCGTGGCTTTGGACGGCGATTGCAGGGAGGGTGGGACATTCGCTTTCAGTGCTATCAGGCTAAAGTTAGCATTTTCCGAGATCTCCAACTGCACCTTTAAAAAAATTACAAACCTTACTGATCCCAAACATTTGAATGGTAGTGCATATATAAAATCATATTTTTGAAAAATGTTTAGCTTATAGAGTTAAAAAAGTACTGTAATGTCATTGAAAAGGTACAGAAAGGATCTTGTATCTTGTCACACGTAGGTGAGAAGGTTGGCTGAATCCTGTAATGGCTCAGACAGTCACAGATTCAGGGAACTCCTGTGAAATCAATTAAACCCTGATGTTTCCTGACGACAGTGACGCTTGCGGTGTGTTCTGCAGTTAGTCTCATGTGCGTGTGGAAGCATTCATTAGTCAGTGTGGACAGGAGCCTCATCTCACAGCTTCCACTCATTACACTTCACTCACATCTCTCCTGCGCCGCTGCTTAATTGCTGTTCTTGAATTGTGCCTCGCCAGAACTCCCACCAACCCCGTGTGAGGTATGATACGAGGGCTGACACTGTCGATGGAGGTTTGGACAAAGACACCTACACAAACAAGAGCGTGCACACACACACACACACACACACTCGGTGTAATTGCGGCTGTTGCCATAGCATGCAGTGCCCAGCAGTGAGTGGGAGAGCACTAATTATAGCAGATGTGAGAACGAGCGGCCGAGAGCAGCAGAGTGTGGAGAGTCAGGAGGGCGACACATGCAATATGCCTTCACACAGAGCACAGAGGGGGTCAGAGCGGCCGGATAACACCACAATCACACACAGCTAATGCATATCAAAACAGAGGGAAAATAATATTTAACACCACAGTGAATTCTGAAATCAAAGCTGTATCACTTTTCCCCTCTGTTTTGATATGCATCATGTGTGTATGAGGGCTGTATCTTGTGTTTTAGGCACTCCAGGGCCTTTCACACTGAGCGTGGTTTAGTGATGTGAATGTATGATTCAATGACGTTCTTGCATCAAAACTATAGATCCCTATGGAGCCATTCACACCGGAAGCAACAAAGCGAGATTTTTTTTTTCCACCAGCATGTCAATTATGGTCGCACTTTATATTAAGTGGCCTTAAATACTATGTACTTACATTTAAATTAATCAATTGGTACAATTCACATTGTTCTTATATTTTAAAAATACCTGCATGTAATTACATCAGGTAATTAATTTCTATAATTACATTCGTAATTACACTGTTGGACCATCCTTTACACCTTAACCCACCCTTACACCTACCCATACCACCAAACCTGTCTCTAACCTTACCTGTATACCACCTCAATAGCACCAGAAGTGCTTTGCAATACAATATGAACACAATAAGTACGTTGCACTTTTTTTTTTTTATGTAAGTACATAGCAGTTAAGGCCACTTAATATAAAGTGGGACCGGTTTGAACTTTAGATCACTTTGCTGTTGCACAAATCAGTGAGATTGGTGGCGCTATAGCACAGAAATTTAATAGTATTTTCTTGTAAAACGTATTCCGACAATAGTTTTTAGTTGTGTTCTTTAAAACTTCAAAAAATCATCTTTGTACCGTGTAGGATAATACTGATTACCAGGCAATGCCACAAATAGTATCTAAAATGTACAATTATGACCTCACAATGAATATGGCCAACAGGATATGATGTCACAGTTCTTATTTTTTGAATAATTAATACGTAACTTTCCCTACAAACCATCAGGCACCATTTTTTGAGTTTGTGTTCATTTTAGCTTAACCCTTGATCGATCAACATCTTTGTGCTTCAAGGGTTTACAGGTCAGAATTCACCAAACTGAATAACATTGTGTGTTCTTAAAATGTAATTATTTGCTCTGACTTTGTGACCTTGCGATGGTTTTTCTTGTCAGTTGACGTCACAAGCACCTTTTATTTTTCAACCATTTGACGTCATTCTTGACTCTATAAACGGCAACTGCATTTGTGACCCTGGAGCACAAAAGCAGTCTTAAGTCACTGGGGTATATTTGTAGCAATAGCCAACAATACATTGTATGGGTCAAAATTATTGATTTTTCTTTTATGCCAAAAATCATTAGGATATTAAGTAAAGATCATGTTCCGTGAAGATATTTTGTCAATTTCCTACTGTAAATATATCAAAACTTCATTTTTGATTAGTAATATGCATTGCTAAGAACTTCATTTGGACAACTTTAAAGGCGATTTTCTCAATATTTAGATTTTTTTGCACCCTCAGATTCCAGATTTTCAAATAGTTGCATCTCAGGCAAATATTGTCTGATCCTAACAAACCATACATCAATGGAAAGATTATTTATCCAGCTTTCAGGTGATGTATAAATCTCAATTTCAAAAACTTGACCCTTATGACTGGTTTTGTGGTCCAGGGTCACATTTGTGTTTCTGCTAAAAATCTAAAAAAAGCGGTTCCTGTCATGTAACTGTTGTTCAAAAATAATTCAGTTATATCAAAATATAATACAGCGTATACTTCATTAGCCACAGTAAACATAACATTTTAGCATATTATATTTAAACCATAAACTTTTAGTAGTTTTAAATACCCTGAATGTGAAAGTGAATCATATTGCTTTGTCCTGTTGTGTAAAACTTCCTCAAGATTCAATTTTGTGCTTAATATTTTTACAATTTCTATATACTGTGCTGCACTGGAAGTTGCGGTGGCCACTTAAGCGAATGCAAAAACAAATCAATTTCTGATGGATCTAACGATCCATTAAATCACGCTCTATGTTTGTCTCCAACATCCTGTTCGTATGGAAATATTACTGTCGGATGGTTGCAGCAGCGTTACTGTACAGTCGCAGTGGTTGTTTTTCTGGTGTGTTTTCTGTACTCACTGTGTCTCCTGCACGGATCCAGCCACACAGTGGAATCGTTCCGGGACGGTCTTCCACTCCCGGGCCAGTTTGACCATTCCTCCGGCATCCAGCACGCCATATCCGAACAGATGGTTGAACTCCAGGCCCACGCCGTTCCTCCTCCACTGGTGCACATCGTCATGCAGCTTGTTCCTCTTAGAGGTGAGGACCGTCAGGTGCTGCAGGTCCCTCCACGTCAGGCTCGGACTGCAGGCAAACACAACGAAGGAAATAAAGTCAAGCCTAGGAAAGAAAATCACTAGCATGACTGCTGTTTCATAAACTGGAATCATTCAAGCCTCCTCCAAGCTCCCAATCCTAATAGTTATCATATCCATTCAATATAAAATGTGCTCTGAGTGAATGACTTCCTGCAAAGAGCACATAGCAATGCAACAACAAAACCCTTACAATTGCACATGGTTTCTCAAGAGCGCTCGACTCAAGATGAAGAGCAATTTGCACAGAGCGCTAGAGGAAGCGGATGCTGACTATATACCGTGATCTTTGACCATACTCTGACCATTAATCCTAGAGATAAGACAGTAAGACTAAACTCATATATGAGGCATGAGCTTTATATTTTATTAATACACAGCTCTCTGGAATACTGGAACCCTTAGCGATTGTAGGAAAATGGTTTGGAGGTCTTCAGCATTGCTTTTATGGTGAACTCTGATACACGGACAGAAGCTCAGATGTCTCCAGTTACATCAAGATAACTACTGGATTCTGTGCATCGGTTGTTGATTGGATGTTGAGATGTGGGTGTGGCTCTCAACAACAGAGGCGGAGTTTAAGAGCACTAAATGATTGGAGAAGTCCTGTTTACGCGTCATTAAAGAGAAGTCTGTCATTTCTGGAAGATCCAGTTATGACATTTTGATATGAAAAAAAAAATGAACCATGCATTGATGGATTAATGTAACTTAATTGTGTTATTGTTGCAGTTTTCATCTAGTTGTTGGGTTAAGTGATTTCTGTGTGGTAATGGATTATTTGGTTGGTAAGTAACTGTACTTACAGTGTACTTTAAACTCCCAGCCATACCAGGGCTGGACTGGTAATCTGGCAGTCATGCAGGGACAGCTGCCCATTGGGTTGTACTGTATTGCTTCAACCCTGGAAATATTGGGAAGTATTGCAAAGTCTATAAACAGGCCAGAGGCAGGACACGAGAATAGAGAAAGCACAGCAAGCTCACTTATCATGATGCTTGAAATATTCAAAGAAAACCCTAAATACTAAACTGTGGGTGGGAGTTTACATGAATGTATCTCTGAAGGGAACTGACTGTCTTCAGAAGACTTTTTGATGGCGTTTTCTTTTCATCTTACCTCCATATAATGCATATTAACGTAGTGTTAATAAGCATACCTCTGCTTTGTTTACAGTGATGACCAAGGAAACGCTGTATTGTGACTGTTGCATAAGCGCCACCTACTGGCAGAGGGTGAATTGGCATTTTTAGCATACTTTGACCATTTTGAAATGATACAATATCATTTAAATAAAAAGTAACTGCTCATGCATCTTTGTTTGGATTGTGATTAAAATGCAGTGGTGGCCTCTAATTTCAAATGGCTGTAAATCTTGTTCATGTATTCTTTCATTCTTTCTTGTCTTTTGGTCAAAGAAAAAAAAATTGTCAGATGGTATCAGAATTATATAAATATGACTGGGCCACTTCTGATCATAGTGGGCCTCTTGGACTGAAAATGCCAGGGCTGATTTTTTGTTCCAGTCCAGCCCTGAGCCATACTGCACTACACTCCTCTGAGTACTGCTGAAATATACAAACACATGCAAATAAGCTGCCATTTACAATGTATATTTACATTTGGCTGAACAAAGAGGCCTGCTCTCTCGCCACCTACATCATTATTTAGTACTGAGCAAACACAAAGACTTTACACAGGGAAGGCCGTGTCAACAGTTATTAACACCAGTCCTGACACCGTAATGTCCTACTGAAATGTGTGAACGGAGGCAGAAATGATGTGGCAAAATGGCCTTTTTCCCACCAGTCGCTCCTTGCAAAGCTTTCTCAATCAAGTGTACTGAACACGGCTGCTGTTGAAATCAGTCTGTTCCTCCACCTCGAGATCATGCTCTTCTGACTGTGTGACTGTCCTTCTTCATTTGTACTTGCAAATTGTTCCTAATCTCAGTCTGTGTTTTGCTCAAGCCCTCATTTAGGGCTTCTATCTAATTAGGATTTACCTTTTCTTTTTTTTGGCATTTTGCCTTGAGTTAAAAAGTCTGTTTTCTTTTGTTTGATCTTATGGTCACTTTGAGTTGAAACTGGTATTAGATTATTACATTAGGTGTATTGATTTGGTAGTGATGCATAACATGTACATGGACTTTTCCATCAACATTTTAGTTTCAAACTTATATGAATTTATAAAACTGATAATATAATGGAGAGTGTGTAGCGAAATTTCTGTGACTTGCATTTCCTGTCATGCTTGCATTTAAATAACAATGCAAATCAATAAAAGTCAGAGAATTTTGCCAATCAATGCACTACTCCCGGCTTCAGAAAACTGCATCCCTGCATAGGCTTGTTAGGAAACCACATGGCAAGATTATTTACAACAAGGTGCTAATGTTGGTGTGTGTTTAAGTGGCACATTTTATTATAAAGTAATAAGAAGAAGAAAACAATACAATATGACTCCTTTAAAAGAAACAGTCATAGCTAGTGATGTCAAAATTAGCGCGTTAATGCAGGCGATTCTTTTTTCTAGTTTAACAGCGTTAAAATATTTAACGCAGTTAACGCAGGAGCGGAGCTAGCATTGGCCAACCCACTCACAACTGCTGCTTGTTTTTGTTTTTTTAAACAATTCTTGATAAGAATTGTTTATTTAGATGCAGAACATCTTTAAGAGCACATCAAACGAGACTTTTTAGACGCGCTTTCCACTTCTCCTCAGCGACAGGTGCGAGTCAAACGAGCGCGGAAATGGTACAGGTGACGAGGGCCTTCAGTAGAACAACACTGAACTGCGGTCAGATGAGATGGTGTCAGGCTATATGTCAGTAAAAATGAATTTTCCTGTCCTGTCAGCCATTATACTGTGCTTGTAGCACTTGCTCTTCAATTGTACACACAAATACGGCCGCGCATGCTGTGAGAAAATGCGATGCGTGTCAGATCCGCGTCACGTTCAGCAGCGGCAGCTCTTAAAGTAATAGCAGCCAAATAACCTAATAACCAGCTGCTGTGATGTCTGTTCTTTTTTCAACAAAAGAAAAAAGAGGAAATCTATTTTTTTGTAAATTTAGGAATTTATCTATATTTAATATAGACTTTAGTGTTTGATAACTTTATTCAATTTCTGTATATATCCTACTTGCTGAAAGGGCACAGACAAATATGACATTTATTATAATGGGATTTTGTGAAGATTGTTATTTTTTAAAGTCTAATAATTGTTAAAATCGATAGCTCTCTATTATACTGTAATGTTGAATGGCTATAATCAATGGTTAAATATTAGCAAACAATTCCTAGAAACATCAGTATTGGTATCAGTGATACTCAGCTTCAGTCATAAAAAAGATGCCATTGAACAAATATTAAAAATATATTGTCTTTGTGTTGCATCTACATTAATTTGGAAATTGAATGTGAAATTAATTCAATATAAAAGTGTATTTAAAAACTCTGTTAGGTGGGATTAATCACAATTAATTTCAGAAAAAATGTGCGATTAATTAGTTTGTTTTTTAATCGATTGACAGCACTAGTCATAACTCTTTGTAGCTGATTTCAATCAGTGTGGTTCCTCTTGACATGAAATATGGAGTCTTGAGCATCACACTCTTCTAATGAGTCTAAAGTGCCAGATGCAGCCAAATATGATTTGTTTTCTGGCATTCAGAGAAACTAATTGTTGTGGGTAATTGTTGGCTTGAACCAAAAGCGACTTTCAATTTTCTTTTCATGAGGTGATCAGCAACATACTCGCCAATTTGATTCCTCATCAACGGCTGAAAGTGTCTGGATATGAAGCGTCTCAGAAATGAACAGTGATAGCCTCCTTTCCTCCAGCAGGGTAACGCTGCTGCTGCCAGAGCACAAACTCAGTCCTGATTCACACATTTATCATGCTGCTCCAGCTACTTTTTTCTGTCCAGGTACTTATTTACTGACTGTGATAGACTGGCCATCTGTTCAGGGAGCTTAGAGGATGAAAGGATGACTGAATATTACAACAAAAGCTGCTTATTAAGGAATAAAGATGCAAAACGAAATGACTTTGGGTGGAATATACGTTTTCAAATCGAGTAGTAAGACTTATAAGTGAAGGAGTGTGAAGCAGCGTGTTTATTTGTTGGCAGGTCATGCGGTAACATCATCATTCAACTCTCTAATCGCCGAGAACGCAGCTTCGGCTCTGGCATCAGTTTGCGTGTTAAAGGGTATCAATCATACATGAGGGAGGTTTGAGAGCAAGGCTGCGCTCTGACACAATCCTCGTCAGCAGTAATCTACGATCTCAGCTGCCGTCTGCCAGCAACGCTGCCTTATTGTTTCATAAATCTTTGATAGAGGCTCGCTACTCATCAGAGCTGTGCGCTGGAAAGCAAAAGTGTACATACTTGGCCTCCAACGCCAGGGCAAACACGCCAGCGGCCTCAGGGGCGGCAGCAGATGTGCCTGAATGACGCAGTGTGCAGTTTCCATACAGATCCGTGGTGGCCTGGAGACAGACGCAGACAAAGAGAAAGCCTAATTAAACATTAGTGCCAATAATATCCTGATTACACTTCAGCAAACAGCAGGTGAAAAATGCCTTTGAAATTCTAATTCGGTTTCGAACTGACTTAAGAGGGAGCAAACAGGACGCAGAATTCCGGGGTAGATTTAAAATGTAAGAATGTATGAAATTCAAAGAGCTGTTCAAAGAAAGTTTAATTAGATTTAATAATAATTTCATTTTACATATAAATTGTCCATGATCATTTTAGCATACACACAGCATATGGGGTATTTCCAAAAACATTAGATCAATGTATGAAATATATAGAAATTTGTGAGCAATCGCAAATTTATTTAATTCTAATAAATTAATCTTTTTTTTTTTTTTTTTTGACTATAGTGGAATAACATCAAGGAGTCAAACCAACATGAAGCAACTACACAATGTAAAAAGTGATTTTTCAAAATAGTAAATACATAATTTTTTCAGTTTTTTCTACCTTAAAATTGTTCATGTAATTCAATGTGTTTCTTGCTTAATCTTTGCAATTGTTAAATTTACTAGAAATATCTGCATGAAAATTGATTCACCTAGTGTACAAGGTGGAAACAGCGAAATAAAAATGATTTGTTCTTGCTCATTTTGTTGTTGTGTTGGACCAATGAAATTCCGCTGTTGTGTGACTGTGTTGAATTTGTCCCTTCCTGTCCTGTTTGTTGTGGCCCATTCTCATTCCAGCTCATCAGTGGAATGGAAGTCAGTTCTTAAATTACGAACTATGCTGATCATTAACAGAACTTGTAATGAAGCACTTGGTTCGGTTGCACAGTGAGGAAAACCCTACAAAATCCCAAAGCTTTGTTCGTCACAACACTTTGAGGTAATGTAGACTTTGGAGTTGCCCGGCATTTCCTGATCTATCAAAGGCAGGAGATGAAAGAAGCATCCATATTTACCCTCCAGAGATGGGCGTTTGTACTTGTGACCAATTTTGACTGATGTAAGCAAACCTCACTAAAAGCACTGAGATGAAAGCCAAAAAATGAATTATTTAGTGCTTTGTTTTATTTGATGTAGGCCTAATTTGTGTGACTATATTCAAATGAATATCACTGTGAAAAATATTGCTTAATAAATCTTGAGTATGTTTTTCTAAAAGCTGTCGCAAGTATCATGTTAACAGTGAAGAAACAGCTATAAATAAGAAATCCAGATGCAGTGTATCAATTCATTTGCCTCATAACGTAATCACCAAATCCTCGCAAGTATGAAAAATCAAAAAACACTAACACTAAACATTAACAGCAAGACATATTATCCAATTTTCTGCATGTCTTTAAAGAAATCCTTCATCCAAAAATGAAAATGCTTTCATAAATTATTCAGTTTCATGTTGTTCCAAACCTGTCTGCTATATTTTGTATTGTAGATATTATGAAAATTATTTAAATTCTCTCAAATCCCAAACATGGAATTAACATAAAAACAGTTCATTTCTACATTTCTTTTAACTGTGTCTTCTAAAGTTTTGTGTGACGAACTGATCAAAATATAAGTTTATTATTCACTGATAATGTTCCCCTTTTCAATTAAAAAGAAAAAAACATGTAATCATTTGCCATTTCTTTTAGTTTGATTTCTACTGTTCAGTGCGATAAACTGGCGGCTCACAACACCAAATCAAAGCAGCCCTGATCACCCTGAGAGAATCCGGACTGACACGAGGCAATTCCTGCCTTTCCTCTGACAGGACGATCTCTGACAGACTAACCACAGTCTTCATCTCAGACGCTTTCTTTGAGTCTGGAGATACGCTCTGATTAAGTTCCTAGCTGAATGCATCCCTCCGACTCCATCTGAGAGTCATTGTTCAGACACAAAATGGATGAAACGATTAACTCCCTGTCATTTTATCACTGTCATACTCTGTATAATCACGCTGCGGATAAATGGATTGTGTTTCAAAAGCATGTTTTAAAGCACCTATGACTTTGGCACACCAAATTGAATATTGCTGTAAAAATTTCCAGACTCAATAGCACATAACTGGAACCGTCCCGAACCTGATTTCACCTCAGAAAGATATATCCCACAGATGACTGCCTTTCACAACATCTTATCATTTCTTTTTGTGATAAAAGAAGAGTAAAATATTATAATAATTAAAATAATAATGTCTAATAATAAGAAGAATAAAAGAATAAATGGTGATATTGTAATAATGTTGTATAAAGGGCATTATAATTAAATTAGATAAAAAAGTTTGTCAAGACAAACTTTAAGTTGGCTTGAGAAAGCCGGACCAGAAAGTTTGAAAAAGTTTGAAAAGTTTAAGAAGTTTAAAAAAGTTTTAAGTTTGATGGTTTTCAGTCTGAAATAGTTTGAAGTTTAAAGTTTGATAGATAGATAGATAGATAGATAGATAGATAGATAGATAGATAGATAGATAGATAGATAGATAGATTCTAAGGACCTCAGAGTGGTTGCTAGGGTATTCTAGGTGGTTGCTAGGGTGTTGCTATGTGGTAGCTAAGGTGCTCTGGATTGTTGCTAGGGTGTTGCTATGTGGTTGCTAGGGTACTTGGAGTGGTTGCTATGATGGTTGCTAGGGTACCTGGGGCGGTTGCTAGGGTGTTGCTATGCGGTTGCTAGGGTACCTGAGGTGGTTGCTAAGGTGTTGCTATGTGGTTGCTAAGGTACCTGGATCGGTTGCTAGGCTGTTGCTATGCGGTTGTTATGGTACCTGGGGTGGTTGCTAGGGTGTTGCTATGCGGTTGCTAGGGTACCTGAGTTGGTTGCTATGTGGTTGCTAAGGTACCTGGGGTGGTTGCTAAGGTGTTGCTATGTGGTTGCTAGGGTGCTCAGGGTGGTTGCTAGGTTGGTTTGGACAGTTGCTAGAGTGTTGCTATGAAGTTAGAAATAGATAGATAGATAGATAGATAGATAGATAGATAGATAGATAGATAGATATTTTGGAGTTTGTAGAGTTAAAGCTCTAGGAGGAGTTAGCGTCAGAAATTTTAGTCTCAGAAAAATAATAAGAAGAAGTTTAAATAGCATTTCTGTAAGTTGGCTTTCTCAAGCCAACTTAATAAAATAAATTTCATAATAATATGTCTGAAATTATAGTGGAATAATAATAATAATAATTATAATAAATCTATCTCTATCAATACATATAACATATATCATCACAAACATTATATAAAATCTATATACAAACATATAAAAACAGTGTATATATAAACAATATATAAAAGTGGTAATAACAGTAATAGTAATAAATTGTACCATTGTAATAATGTTGTAATAGATGCTATAATAAAAATGATAAATACAACATTGTGCTTTTAAAAATAGTAATTATTAAAACATAATTTGGGGTGGAAATGGCTTTGTTTGTGTTGCAAGTCATTTTTTAAGGACTGAATCGGTGTCCCCCCACTTCAAACAAACAAAATCTGTAGGAAACACCGATACACACACACACGCACACACACACACACACACACACACACACACACACACACTCACCACGCCTGCTTCAGGGTTTCGTTTACGGCCGTTGCTGAAGGTGGAGGCGAGGGTGGAGGAGCAGCTTTCATCGTAGAGCGCAGTGCGTCCGTCATTGATGGCTGAGTTAATAGAGATGGTCCACATGCTGGAGGCGTATCCGTCGCAGTTACAGTCGTCATAGCTACCACCGTCTCCGGAGGCCCACACATAGATGCTGCCTTTCCCACCTCGGCCCTGTCGGACACGCAAGAACGGCACGATTACGAGCGGCACTCACCTCTGCTACAGCTCAATAAGGAGCAGTCCAAGCTCTTTGATATTTCTCTTCAAGAGCCTTCCAGATTTACTCCATTTATCATACAAATTACACACGCATAGTAATTCAACAAGATATCAGAGAGGCATTTCAAGACCTTTTAAAGACTACAACTCTCCTCTGAGTATCGATGATTCAGGCACAGTCATTGTGTTTAAGCTTCTCGTCTGAACATATAATTTTGATGCTTTTAGCTGAATGCAAGAGCACTCTTTTCTTTAGGCTTTGTGTTTTATAGTGGCAGGCACCTGACAGGAGGAAATTTGTACAGTGCAATTGTGATCTTAAAAGGGTGCTTGATTATTGTTATTTGAACAGTACGTGGTGATTTACCATGCTAACACATTGAGGAGCGATTACGGTGCTTCCAGACCCCTGGGCATCAGCTTCTTTGGAGTAAACAAATAAGAAAATAAGATGGTGTTTTCACATTCTGCAATCACTACAGAAATGTTATGACTTCTCATAATTTAGATTTTATATCAAAATGACTCATTCAGCATCTAATAACCCCAATCTTATGTTTGGCAAATGTGACTTGTCGAGGGGCTAATAAAACTTGTTTGCTAATATGAGAAATAAAATCTCAACGGTGTAATACAATAAAGACACAATTACACACCACGTGTTTAATACATTGCAATTTGGACTTCATCAACCTCGAAGCTATTCTAAGGTGTTCAGAAGGCATTATTAGAGCCGGGGAAGTGATAGAGACCAAAAACACATCTCATTTCTTCGACCCTGACTCACTGGAAAAACGTGTCTGTAGCGTCATTTCTGCAAAATGATACGACGTTTTTTCTTGTGCATTTTGCAACACGTTTGGATGTCCATAGAGTGGTGCTAAAAGTGTATAGAGTTTATCAGAAACAGATGAATATTAATCTGTTAATATTTAAAAGTTTTATTACATTGGTCATTGTACATATAGCAGCAGTTCGGATCCGCTAAGAAGTTAAAGCTTTATTGCATTTGTACCAGCTACACTAAATCTAAGTGATAGTGTTAACAAAAGCAAACGTGAGATAAAAAACACATTTGCTGAAGCAACCACACCATTTTATCTTGCTTTGACTAGTCTTTAATCTCGGTTATCGAGAGTCGTGACTTGTGATTTATGGGAATCCACAATGCAAGTGCAGTGCTCTACCAGGTGAGCTACCGAGCAAGTTTACTTCATAGGAGAAGCCATATATATGGAGCTGATTATATGATGCAAACATCAAAATTAGTTAACGAATTATGCACTACAGTAAGCGTTTTGAGATCGCAAGTTTTTAACCCTCTTTTTGACCCGGAGAGGAATTTCTTTTTTTCCGAAAATGTTAATGTTATTGGATTAAGCAAAAACTTACTGACTTTTCTTAAACAGGGTATAAAGTTGTGTTAAAGAGTATTTTACTTTCCATTTCTGCTGGAAACAATTGAATTGTATGTTTTTTTGAGTTTTGTAAAAATGAAGGTAGAAGCGTGTTTTCAGATTTCACATTTCTTAGTTTATTTTACATTGTACCCACATTTAGAGGCACCCATTTGAATGTTTTTGTCTATCAGTATTAATTTTTCATTTGTACTGCCTTGTTTCTGGGTGTCAAACCTCTCAGGGTACTGGCCCCATTGGCCTAGACCATGAGCCAACTCTTTTTACATTTCTTGACTGATTAATCCAATATTACAGACCACAAACAACTTCAACTGGTGTCATTTCTCTCTCTGTTTCTCTTTCTCTCTTGCTGTTAATGAATGGAGACCCATCAGCTGAACTCTGGAACAATTAGCTAAAACAAACGGTTGCGCTTTAAGCACTGCTGGTTTTGTAACAAGCTTTGTTTCGTGTGGGAGGGAGAAAAATATCTTCCAAACGACTGAAGGAACAATTGGTCAAAGAGCAGGAACAGAAGCGTCTGTGCAGCTATTCACACAATGCAGTGTCATGACATTGACTTCAGTATGGATTATAATTACGAGTAGTTTGCTACAGTACACGTGATTTCTTATAGTGCCCAAAGTCCCTGTGATATTCTGCTCTCAAGAATGATTCAGGGTCCTCCTTCAACACAAGTTTTTGGGATTATTCACCACTTTTTTATCAACTGCCAGGTGGAAATGCCAGGCCTGATTGCTAGGAACAGTAAAAGCACACCTCTCCTCAATCAGCTGCATGATTTGGGGTCAGTCAAAAGTCTGAAAAGTTTTTATGGTTGCTGTTCAGTCTTTCAAAGCAGCTTTACAGTAAAGTACCTTACAAGCCCCCATGGAGCAAGACAAAGGTGACTGTGGCAAGGGAGAAAACGTCCTAAAATGAGATGAGGAAGAACATTTGAGAAGATCCAGATTACGCTGTGGGAGCTTACCTTCTGACATATTTAACCCTCGTGTATTTATTTTCTCCCTGAAAATGCTAGTTAATGTCATCACATTGGAATAAAACCTACTGACTTTGCTCACACAGGGTTAACAAATTCCCCCCAAAATTGAATAATTTTTGTACTTTTAAAGATTTTTTTTCCCCCAACCTTACACTTAGTTTGTTAATTGCATGAAAATCTCTCAATATGCAATTATTACCAAATACCAGATCTTTTTTAACTACTTGTCTTCCTTCAATTAGCACAGTTTTCTATTTCTTTTTTAGAGCTGATTGATCATACGCTGTATTGATCTGAGCTTATGCACCAAGTTTTTGAGTGAATTTTGCCAGAATTATCCACAAGTATTGCTTCTTTTTTCACTGAAACCCTGAGGTGCTCAGATCAATTGGTTTCTCAAAGTAATACAAAAGAAAACAGTTGGATAAAAGGCTGAGTGATAATATAGCATAATGAGAGATTTACGAGCAATTTTCAAAAGGTAATTTTCAGCATTAGCTAAAGGATTTTCAGCACAGCATAAGGGTTCAATAATTGGACGTGCGTTATGTCTACTTACTCTCACAGACTTTCAGCTATTTTATCTTAGTTTCTGTTTTCATGGACTTTTAGTTTGTATTCATTAGTTCCTGTCTTCTTTTGTTTAGTTTCCCGCCACATATTACATGTCATGGTGATTCATTTAATAAGCACAGGTGTTTTGTCATTATTTCCCTCGTTTGTCCTGTGTTTAAGTTGCTCTGTAGCTCCGGTATTGTTTGTGTGTCGCACACTTGCATCACCTATATGTGACCCTGGACCACAAAACCAGTCTTAAGTGTAAATTTTTTGAAATTTAGATTTATACATCATCTAAAAGCTGAATAAATAAGTTTTCCATTGATGCATGGTTTGTTAGGATTGGACAATATTTGTCTGAGATACAACTATTTGAAAATCTGGAATCTGAGGGTGCAAAAAAATCAAAATATTGAGAAAATCACCTTTAAAGCTGTCCAAATGAAGTTCTTAGCAATGCATATTACTAATCAAAAATTAAGTTTTGATATATTTACGGTAATAAATTTACAAAATATCTTCATGGAACATGATCTTAATATCCTAATGATTTTTGGCATAAAAGAAAAATGGATAATTTTGACCCATACAATGTATTTTTGGCTATTGCTACAAATATACCCCAGCGACTTAAGACTGCTTTTGTGCTCCAGGGTCACATATCTCCTTTCTTGTTGGAATTAAATAAAATAGACACAAAATGTGTATTGCTGGTTATATATTTTATTATTTTCTATTTTTGCTAGTTTAGCTGGTGGACCAGCATTGCCATAGTGTCCAACAGCAAAACAGAAACTCGTCAATCAAAAGTCAGCTGGTTAAAGGAACATTCTTGCTTTATTTAGTCTATTGCCAGCATTTGTGGCAAGTGCTTATCACCAGAAAATCATTGGGACTGATCCCAGATTTCTTCCACAAAGCCATCGTTCCACAGGGTTTGAAGCAGAAATGTGAAGGCTGCCCTACAGTTAGGTCCACTGAAATCAATTCTAGAGTTTTCTCCTCTTTCTTTTATCATTGTGTGTATTTTGCACATAATCATACAGTGTTACAAGGACATGACACTGAGGTTGAAAGATTGGATATATATCTTTATATGTCTGCTGCAATGCCCCATGTGTTTCCATTGCTGTACAGTGACCACAAATTTTGACTGACAAGTCAAGATGATTTTCTGTGGAAACTGACATTATGCCAAACATGCTGTCACCAGCAGCCAAACCGCAATGCTCAACTGTATCTGGCGTTTCATTAGCACTCTGTGTGGCATCCTACAAATAAGTAAATGAAGCATACGAGAAGTGTTTGCCATCTAATGATTAAACAGTGCTCAGTATTACTCCCAGGCTAAACCTCAGTCCTCTCCATCTGCAGTGAGGAAGCCTGAGGGACAGACAGTCTTCACCCATCACTGCTATTCTTGTCCAATCTGATTTCAATTGCAAAGGGCTGCTCAAAACACACAGCGATTACTTTGTGCAATGCCTCGGCTTGACAAGTGGAGCGCCCTCATAAATCCTGCTCAGCAGAGGAGCGCTCGACGCCATTTATACCCATTAGCCAAGGCAATTTGTGAAGGCAGCAGTCACGGACAGGGAATGTGCATCTAAACGACACGTTTAGTGTGACGCGAGGAGACTTTGCAAGGTTGACATATGTGGGAGAACTCCTGGAGAGTCTTGAGGAGTCAAAGCTATTTTGTAATGAGGCTACATGGATGCAACACATAGATGCCTTTGAATGCTTGTAGTCTGGATAAAAAAAAATGATAGAAATTGTATTAGTACAAGACTGTAAAAATACTATTGTAAAAATCTATTAATTAGCTAATGGTATGTTCCCTATATATCAGTGGCGAGCGATAACTATGATTGTTTTTGTTGTTTGTTTTTATTATGTACATTAGGGTTTTATGTCACATCTAATGTTGTTAAATTAATACTAATTGCATTATTTTAGAGGCATGTGTGTTAGCATGATGGCGTTTAGTATTTGTATGACACTGTGTGCACCTTCAGTATATTCACCTCAACTTGTGTTAAGGTTTGATTCATCATGTGGCTTTCTCGTCACCATGCTTTTAAGGTGGTTGCCTGCTTAACGCTGTTTTTTTTTTTTTTTTAAATAGTGTAGGACTATTTGTTCAGGACTGTTTCATATTACAAGAGCACTTTAGCATCATGAAGATGGTTTGGAAATGTGGAGTAGGACAATAATCAACATAGCATTTGAAATTAAAAATTTTGCAGCATTTGCAAATTCATTTACTCAAGATGTTACAATGAAATATAAGCCAAGTACTTATATTTACAAAGATTAAAATGTGAGAAATTCTCATCGACACTGATATTTGCAATTCAAAAGATAGCCAATAATGATAACATCGTCATATTATCTGCATATTAAACTGTGATTTGCCTGTGGGATATTGGGAATATATAGAGAGATTTATTTCTAGAAATGTAAATTCTAGTTATATGAGTAAAACTGGTTTTATTTTGAATTGAATCTCTAAATACACTCATTCAGTACAGCATTATTTGTCCAGGTGTCTGGTGTTAAAGTTGATCTAAAGTGGCAGAGAGACCAGGATGACTCTGAACTCTGGGGGTTTTTTCTGACTGGACCAGATGTTACAATTCTGTAACTCTGTATTTCCTCTCTTTTTCTCTCTCAGGTGATTCACAAGGGAATTAATTTAGTTACGCTTATCCTGTGAGAAAGCTCTGTGTTTTTTAAGCGTGAGGTACCTTGTTGACTCCGTCGGCCATGGCCTGCAGGGTGAGCTCACGCGGGCCGTCCACCGTCTTGCCGTCGTCGGTGGGACCCCAGCTGGCGCTGTAGATGTCAATGACCTGTGGCATGTGGCTGATGGACGAGGCCTCGATGATGTCCGTCATGAAGGGCTGGTCCAGCATACGAATGCCTGTGAAATGGCAGGATTGAGAACATGGGAACAGCAGGAAAACCCTTGATGTTACTCTATTGATGCTCTGCGGTGATGAGTGCAGGTGTGAGAGGGCTTGAGATTCACTGAAGATAATGGCTTAGGTGCTTCATCAAGCACAAACGAGATTTAACCTTAACTCTCATGTCTCTCTCGTCTACCAAACCTGCTGAAAATGACCTTATGTGGTCTACACTTACAAAAGTGTATACTGCAAGTTCATTATATTACACAAACTTAAGTAAAGTTCAAGTATTCCAAGTAAACTTTATTTAGTAAGTGTACTAATATCATTAAGGATACTTGTACTGTATATGTCAATACATGGGACTCAACTGGCTTACTTTTTAGTTTATAAAAGTATACTCTTCAAAGTATACTTGCCTTAATTCTAGCAAGTATACAGAAAAGTCTAAGCACACTTGGCCTACACGTAATCTTTTGATTGAGATATACTTAAGAAAAGTATAATATACTTTTATAAAAAAAAAAGTATTTGGTTCCCAAATGATACACTATACACTTATACACTAGAAACGTATATACACTAAAATACACTAAGCATACTATAGTAGTAGTAGGTATACTAATATCAGTTCACTAGTAGTATAAGCGTATGTGTACTATTTCAATATTTCTTGGAAATAAATTGGCCCATTATAAAGTTTATAAAAGTATCATTTTAAGTGTAACAGTAATAAGCTTTGAGTAACATCTAACTTTTTCTTTACTGCTGAAAGTTTAAGTAAACTTATTGGTACACTGTTAATTAACTAGTTATAAACTTCTAACCCATTTGTTTGTTTGTTTGTTTGTTTGTTTTTTTGTCTATGAAAGTACACAGTGAAGAAAACTCTAATATAAGTTCAATAGTTTTTAAACTGCGAGTGTAATTGTACTCCTGAACAAAGGACTGAACTAAATCTACTTTGAATCTGTATACAGTGTTTTCTATATATACATGTATCAGTATACTGCACATGTTAAAGCTTAAATCCATGTATGAAGGCACTCCAGGAACATCAGCAGCTGTCAGACTGACTGAGAGTCCTCATACTGACCTCTTCCTGGAGGAAAGCCTTCTGTGAGCTGAAGAGCTGAAGCTAGAGTCATGCGTGTGTCCCTTTGTGAGGGACAAAAGACATTCACTGGCTATTAGTTACTCGCCTTTTCTTTCATGGCCTTTTGAAAAGAAAAAAATCAATGTGCCACAGAGCGTAAATGATGTTTTTATTGATGCTGCTGTTGGTGCTGGCTGCTGGATGTTGTGAAAGAGGGGAAGGGTAGAAATTATCAATTGAGCTGATATTCCATTAGGCTAAGAAACAAAGCAATGTCTCAAACGGAGACAAGTCGTTCATCATTACTGACTGCACAGAACAAACCCGATAAAGCATGCAAGTATTTTAATTGCAACACTGTCTTGATAGCATCCAAACACGTTAATGTGAATATTGTTTCTGCTTCTTGGTTGTAACATTTGAACATGCATTTTCTGTAAAGCTGCATTTAAAAAGCGCCGTACAAATAATCACAAATTGAATTGCATGCTGAATTTGTACATTTCTCTGCACCATCTGCAACCAAATGTATGTTCTTGGTATTATTAGGGTTGTTTGAGAAGCAGCTTTTGCTCAGAAGCAGTTGTTGTGATGTGATGACACCAGCAAGCCTCACAATCCAATAGCCAGAAAGCAAAAAAACTTAATATCAATAATATATATGAGTGAATAATATATGTGAACACTCAGTGAAGGATATATGATTTTCTGAAATCTACAAATGGAGGAAACAGATGGATTTTTGGGAAATTAAATAAAAAGGACACTGGATTACTTCTAAATTCATCTTCACATAAAAGCAGCAGTATTTCAGTTGCAGCCACTGAAAACTTCTCAGCTGGTTTACTATGGCAAGTGCCTATTGTCTGGCTTGACAGCTCTTTTCTGGTTCCTTCCCTGACAGCGATGCCTACTCTCCTCTACTTTCAAGACGATTCGCTTGACATCTCATATGAGATGTTAATGTTATTATGAGGTCATCGCTGTCAGAGCCAATCAGAGACGTACCTGCTACCTTGGAGTTGTAGGCCACGCCCACCCCACAGATGTTGTTGTTTGAAACCGCAGACACCTCTCCAGCGCACCTGGTACCATGACTGAAAAACATCAGTTGCACGTCACATATTTCACATTTCACAATTGATGTAAAAAGAAATATGGAACAAGCTAAATATAAACATCCCTAAAGCCGAGAACATGCTACTGTCATGACTGTCAGGCCGATTATGAATGGAGTTTGGTCTTGAGGACGGATCGTGCCTCAGCCGCTGTTTGCAGTCGCAGAGTTGGTGGTGTCTAAAGATTATAGTCTTTGCATTCAAGAATCAGTCGTTGCCAGCATTTTTCACAAAGATTTTTTTAAACATGTTTAATATTAGCAACTGATGCCAGCGATTGTACGCGGCTGTGCAGAGGAGATGCATTCACTGCAAAACATTGTTCAGCATTCATTTTGCATTCATTTTTCTTAATTACAAGAAAAATCTTGATTGTTCTTGTTGTGATTTATTTCTTGTCTTTCTTTTAATCCATAAATTAACACTGCAAATTAAATGGTTTCAGGGTTTTTTTCTGCAGTCGAAGAAAGTATCGCCTAAATTATTTCAGTCATTTCTCTCATTTTAAAGATTATCAAGAATACTTTTATTTCGATCTGAAGTCTAATAAAAGTTAAGAAAAAATAGAATTAGCCTATAGATTAGCCTATAAACCTATAATCTATAGACTACAAACTAATTCCATTTTTTCTTAACTTTTAACTTCTTAAAATGTGTTATGAAGATTTTTAAATCAGCTTCATAACAAATAGGCTAGGCTAACAAATTTAACGAATGTGTTAAAATACATTTGCTGAGGCAATGAAAACTAAGATCATTGGCTCAGGTGATGGTGACTGCAGTCACTGTGAGGTTATTTAAATAACTGCTCACAAGTTGTGTCATTTATGTGTGAATAATGTGTGATACCACAGTGTGAGACTGAAGCAGTGGTATGGCTATCATACTTCTATGAAAATACTAATAAAAAAAACTCATTAAATTGCTGAATCAATTAGACATCCAGAATCAGTGTATGAAACTCAACAACGGTGACAATCAACAAAAGAACATTTTATGCTTAAATGCATGCTGGGTATATAGTATAAAACTCATTCATGACTCCCAGCATGCATTGCAGTTGATCTGTTTTTCTGAAAAACTTCTAGTTTGATGATTGTCACCAGTGTTGAGGTTTGTATGACTGTTGATGAGTTGATGTCTAAATCTTTCTGTATATTTTGCCACAGCATCTTTGCATTTTTCAACAGAACATTTACATCAGTAATGAAAGATCAACTTCAAAATTTTTTAGTACTTTTTCTCAACGTTTTTACATCTTGACACCCATCACAAAAAGTAATCTACACTCCAACTTAACTTTAAAACATCTATTTCTTTATTAATGCATGAGTATTTACATTGAAACACTATTGTAAACACTGAAAGAGAATTAAGTTAATGAAAAGCAAGAGTCAAGAGCCCAACTAATGCAAACACTGATCACAATAATGGTGGTTTCACGAGTTTGTGTGCCCATATAATCTTAGCATTAGTTGTAAACGGATTTGGCCTGATGTCTGCAATGGAGGGCTCAGAGAGACTATTCTACTCAAGCTCCGATAGCCCCCTATAGACAGAAGGATAAATAAATAAATATGCATAAAGGAGGAGATGGGGAGAAGGAGGGATGCCGAAAGAACTAAAAACGGAAATGGTAAGAGACTGTTTCATTCTGTTCCTCATCAAAACAAAATGTATATTAAGTTTAATTAAGGCCATTATTCAGATAATTTTGCTTACTTGCTCCATTGCAAAATATATTTACTTAAATGAGCATATTCAGAATCTGTCCATCAGAAATTGTCTGTATCATGTAGCATCCAAAAAAGGCTTTTGCATGGACATATAATTGAATATTCCATTACAATGGCAATATACCTTTTAGATTAGTAAATGAAACTGGAATATTGGCTTAACTGGGGAATAGTAATGGTAAATACGTTCACGACACTTGACTATATTGCAATATTAATCTGAATTCATGTGTATGTAAATGAAGTTATTGATTCTGTCCCTTGCCCTACTTAAATAACAAGCCTCAAACCCACAAGACGAGCTGCTGAAGAACAGAGACTCCTCAGGAAGAGCCACAGCAACGCGTCCTCCTCCCCTGCACTCAGACAGACAGCGTTTCTATTTATATATAAGCGTCTGATTATGCTGTGAGTCTGCAGCTCAGATGATATTACTGCTGCTCTCAGCACACGCCCCAGCATGCTTCACACCCGCAACCAAGGCTGGAAAAACACAAGAGCCACTTGTCTTCCTTCTATTAGATTCTGTCTGTCCTTGATGCGCAGCGTTCAAAATATCAGTTATGCCAAGGTTTATCTGTAGTATCTTTCTACAAATACTGTATTCAGATTTGTCCTCGGAAATAAATGCGGGTTGCGTCATTTTTGTGGTAACTAGGGATGTGTGCTGCTATTTTCACAATCAACAAAAAGTTTGATCACGAATACAGGTTTTATGAGAACCAGAAATGCACAGATACCATCACAAAACAAAACATGTACTGTCATTTAACTACTACTGTAAAAATTTCCCATAAAAGCACAGCAACTCTTAGCATTTGTGTCCGTGTGTCTTTGGCACAGTGAGCATCTCTGAAGGTGTGATGGCATGCTGTTTGAGCAGTGCGGCACGCTGACAGAAGGCTTGCCAATCTTCACTGACCTTCCTCCCGTAGGGCACCTTCTGTCCAACATACATACCGTACATACGCAGAAGAAATATCTGCCTGCTGCACAAACCTCCACAATAAACAGCTCTGCAGCCAAGCCAAGAAACATCTACCCTGTGCTTTTGGATATATTTCAGATTTTTTGAACAGGTTCATAGCTGGGAATTCTGGCTCTCTCGAGTGAATATTGCTTTTTAATTAGGTTTAATCAGGCTAGTGTGGTGAATATAGCATGATATATATGCCTTTACAGGAGCAGGAGAGGTTGTGCTCAGGTGATGTGAATTTAAATCGGTTCAATGGCATTTTCCAGTCTCATTTATAATTTCTCTTGCTTAATATAGAGCGATAACTACAAACCATCCATAGTAGGTTGATTCCTGTGAAAAGTATAACTGTTTTGGCTCTGCATCACTATATAAGTACTATTGTTGAGTATCAGAAACACTGGAGCAAGCAATGGCATGAATTTGGGGTGGAACTATATATGTGTTCAATTAATGCCATCCAAGATTAGGATGAGTTTGTGTCTTCCTCAGATTTGGAGAAATGTAGCACTGCATCAGTGTCTCAGCAATGGATGCTCTGCAGTGAATGGGTGCCGTCAGAATGAGAGTCCAAACGGCTGATAAAAACATCACAATAATGTTTTTAATCTTAATGATGCATTTGTTTCTTACAAACACACAATTTTGTCTTCTGAAGACATTAACTGCTGGACTGGAGTGGTGTGGATTACTTGTGATGTTTTTATCAGCTGTTTGGACTCTCATTCTGACGGCACCCATTCACTCACAGAGGATCCATTGCTGAGACATTTCTCCAAATCTGATGAAGAAACAAACTCATCTACATTTTGTCTGATCTAATGGTTGAGCACATTTTAAGCTGAATTTTATTTTGGGGTGAACTATTTCTTTAAACTGTCGACATGTTTATGGCTAGCTACCTGAATAATAACACGCCCAGCTTGGCTCAGACATTTAAAGACAATCTATCACACTCTTGACCAGCGAGGGCCAGAGTATGTTCAACTGGGCCATATTTTATGGTGAGATTTTTGTTTCTTTCTTGTCCACACGCCCTCACTCACATAAACATCTCTGATTTGTTCAGTTTCAGCATGCGCAGCAGAGCGGACGATCAAATGATTTATTCAGAGAGAAAGCATTGATTTAACTATTAAAACTATTTGCATCACACAGAGCATTAATTAAGGTTTATTGTGAATCAGAATCTCCTGATTACTGAGTCCTTCATCAGAGTTAGCAGTGGCTCTGGTTTAGAAACGCGACATGATGGCACAGTTTTGCTCTTAATCTTCACCTCTGGGCGAAGGGTTTTGGTCAGGCTGCTCTGATAAGAGTGCAGAAGGAAAGGCTCGGTGCGCTGTGTTAATGCAGCTGGGCTGAGAGCCAGTCAGAGATGACTTAATGGGGCTACGTGTAAGGAAAATCAATACAGAGAGGCAAGGAGTCCTTCATCCAACCACTGCTGAGAAACACAGTTGCAGGTCAATGCACTGCCAGCCCACTCCCGGCTAAATCCTTCAGCACGCTCTGAGTAATCTTACATCTTATAAGACGTGTAGTGTACACTAGTGTTCAAAAGTTTGGGGTCAGTACACTCTTAAAAATGCTTCATGATGCCATAGAAGAACCTTTTTTGTCTAAATGGTTCCATAAAGAACCTTTCTGTTTCACAAAAGCTTCTTTGTGGAGAAAGAAGGTTCTTCAGATTATAAAAAGGTAAGAAAGAGATGGTTCCTTGTGGAACCAAAAATGGTTCTTCTATGGCATCGCTGTGAAGAACCTTTGAAGCACCTTTATTTTTAAGAGTGTAAGATTCTCTCTCTTTTTATACTTTAAAAAGCGCTTTTTTTTTTATCTGCAGCTCAGAGCGTCTTTCAAGTTAAAAAAGTTCAACTTTTCTGAAAAAAGGAAAAGAAAAAAAAAACACTCTACGTCAAGCGCTTTTTTGACAGCTGACCAGCGAGCAACGAGTCGTTTCCATAACAACAAAAACAACAAGAAATAAAGGAGAAGATAGCCGGTAGATAGATCGTACTAGTCTCGGAGCACAAGGAGTTGTATGATATGAGCACAAAACTCTATCCAGTCTATAATATGCTGCAAACAGTGCATCATCCAACCAGAGATCATGGACTAAACTGTTGTGAGCACCAAACTGTTTCCTTCCCCGTATAATGTTGCGCACCCATAAACCTCATTGTGAACCGACATTCAGTTCAAGTTTATTCAATTTAAGGTTATTTGTATAGTGCTTTTCACGATGCAAATCGTTGCAAATCAGCTTTACAGAAAATTACGGTTCCTACATTATATTTAGTAATAGCTTATCACTGGTGATCTCAAGTTGATGTCCATATGGCAGAAATGTACAATAAAAATCAGTTAGTTAATGTCATGTAATCAAACAGACAGTTAACACTATTAACAGCAATGATTATATGTTGTGATGAAGCGCATAACAAAATTTGGTAGTTTTTGTGCATTCTCCTCCCTGTTAACTTCAAAAGCCAACACAAGAATCAATTTCTCGACATTTCTGCAGCACACAGCACTAGGCTCCTGTTGCAGCTGTTGTTATGGCAACAAAAGATGCCCTCGGCTGATATTTGTAACCAAAACGCTACCAGCTTTTTATTTGACTAAAAAAGCGCTCGTAAACTTTTTCATTTAAAAAAAGATGCCAAGTGTGAACACACCCTTATTGAGCAGAGACTGGTAAGAGACTTTTTCAAAATCATTTAAAAATCTTACTAACCCCAAATTCAATGTTAGTGCAACAAATAATAAATAATGATATTGTGAATATAATGAATATAGAAAGTCATGTAGGAAGAGAGAGTGAGAGAGAGAAAGAGTGTATTGTCTTAAAGTTAATTTTGTGTTGATTATTTTATATTTTTAATTTGGAAGTTGAAAGCATTAAAACAGGCTTCACAATATGTGACAAGTTTAAAAGAGACTAGTTTTGATTCTAAATTCCAGCTGGATGAATCACATTCAAAGCTGTAAAACAGTAAATATACAAACCATTGCATAAGCTTTGCTTTGTGCCCACTCCATATTTGTTTACATGACTACATGTTTCGTGCTACTTTCACGTGATGATCACAGAGTCGTGGCAAACACACGCGGCACATCAGATACAGTCACACGGTCCAGCTCCAGAGCTGAGCTCCTCACCTGTTGAACCAGTCGTCTGTGTAGCGCGGGTACGGGTACGGGTCGTTGCTACTGAAGTCGAAGCTGGCTTCTGCGTTCTGAAACATCAACAAGAAACACAGCATCCGTCATCACGCATCGCAGACTTACGAATTAGTGCCAATTATGTCAAAACAAACAATGAGCCTATTTCAATAATTAGTCATTCATTATTTTGAAACCAACTCTGGAATTTCCATTGTGCTCACACCCCTGTGTGTTTCCGTTGCCCCTCATTAAGCATTCGTCTAGCTATTCGTTAATTAACCATCCTCCCGCTCTCAGAGGTAATATATTTGAGCACGGCGGGAAACACGACACTGAAACCTAAATTATGTGAGGAACTTTATTCTGGTCTGCAAGAGAGATGAGATACAAAAGAAAGGTGATGACAAAATCTAATACCACTGTATGAGTCATTGTGTCACAGTAATGGTGTATATAAGGACGTGCACGAACATTCAATGAATACATGTTAAGGCTTATTTGTATGTAATCCAGTAAATAAAAAATTTAATCCTATTTTAAGTAAATTACAAGATCATATTGTTCATATATGAATCTCTACTATCACTTTTTATCAATTTAAAGTATTAATCTGTTTCCAAAAAGAAAAGAAATATGACTCACCCCAAACTTTAGAACGGTAGTATATTACAAAATATTTCTATTTTGAATAAATGCTGCTCTTTTTAACTTTCTAAGAATCCTGAAAAAAGTATCAAGCCAAGTCACTTTTATTATTGCATCAGGGCAGTTTTACAGTGTTAAATAATGTACTAACTCTATAGTTAAAAATAAATATATTTAAATGTATTTGAAATACATTTATTTCATGCAAAGTATACTAAATACATTTTTATATTTATGTACTTAATAAAATGTCCTGCAATTGTACTTTTAGTATACTAAACTGGTGTACTTAAATTCTGCTAAATTTGAACAACTACTTAATGCACTTTAATTGTGCTGAAGTAGTGCTGAAGTCCAATTAAAGACATACTTAGTATATTGGATTGTGCTAAAGTGGAACTATTGCAAGTTTACTTCAGGTACACTTTAAATATCTTGCATTTAAAGTCTGATATTATTCAAAGATCATACAATCCTCATCAAAAGTGACATTAAAACACATTTTAGACTTAATATTAAGAAAAGTGCATTGTGCACAAGTAATATGCCAAGTAAAGTTGAATTATATTTTTTATATCAGTAAGTCTTGCGTTATCTGTTAATAGATTTGAACTATACTTAGTATGAAATAAATGTATTTTAAATATATTACTTTTTTACTAGGGAATGCACTCAATTTGCAGTTAAAGTCAGTTCATCATTGATTCAGTGATGTCCAGCTCAAATAGTATCTATGCAATCAAGTTGAAGATATCTCTAGAAAATAAGTGCATCACAGCTTCCAAAAAAGAAATGAAGTAGCACTGTTTCCAACATTGACAATAAATCAGCAATCAGAATGATTTCTGAAGGAGCATGTGACACTGAAGGCTGGAGAAATGAAGCTTTGCATCAAAGAAATCAATTATATTTTTAAGTATATATACATTGCGTTATTTTTACATTTCAAAATATTACTGTTTTTTTTAACATAAGAAACCTATTTAAAATACATTAAAAATCTTACTGATCCCAAACTTTTGAACGGCATATATAGCCTATAAGTATGGCATCAGTGCAAAAACTTAGCATTTCTGTTTCTTCATCACATTTGTGTGTAAATGTATGTCCTGATGGCTGTTTAGATATATCTACCACCGTATAAAAGATGTGAAATCTCTCTATCTCCTGTCACACAGAATATACAACCCAGTCCTAACCCGAGGAAAGACGCAGGAGCCGTAAACATCTCTCATAAACTCAGCCGGTGAAATCATCTTCAGAGCGGATCCAGCAGAAACCTCTGGAGAACCTTCCCCGCTCTCACTCATCAGCAGCCGCTCGCTCCGTCGCTCTGGTCTTAACAGCTTTTCTCAGCACGGTCCGGGCCACCATATGCTCTTTCATCATCTGGAGCACTCATTACCCGGAGAGACCCGAGCGCGGCCTTCGTTAGGCCAGAGTTGAAAAGATGGCAGTCTGGTAGTCAGTGGCTCCAGGCTGATGAGGATGCAGTCTGGCATTTACCACGATGACTCAGTGGGAGACAAAAGGAAGGCCTTTCGCTCCCGAGGCCTGGCTTAATGACGAGTTTGGAGCAGGTAACTGGGAGGACAGAATGGCTCGGGGAGGATTTCATACCGCCGGTCTAGAGACCATACCGATCATGAATGCTGGACCCTCAAAAATGAGATCCACTGCTCCAACATCAGTCCGTCTCCTAGTGGAGCCATTGATGAGTAATGTGTTTATGACAAGGTGACAAGAATTTCTTCAAGGAGTTATTGTTCTGAGCATCAGCTCAATGTTGACTAATAGGAAAAGCCAAATGTATGCGATGAATAATCTGGTAGGTGATGATGACCTGCAGTATCCAGCCACAAATGTTCAGTGCTTTTAATCACTGGCTGCCAAGAACATGAAGCATCTTCAGAACTGTCGGGTCAGGCTTCTCTCTGTTGACATGTCAGGCTTAGGAGTGTGCGATAATGACAAAAAATATCTATATATTTTTTCTGGGATTTTGTCAAAATCAGTTAGCCAGTTAAGGGGGGTGCTCAGTGTGTTTTTGTAACCCTAAAACCTAATAGTCCACTAATACTCTAATGGCTGCTAATTCACATGTAGTTGAAAAATTACTTAAAGTAACTAGAATGTTTGAAGTGGGCGAATAAAAACGTGGATTTGTTTGGTACTATTTTTGATGGCAAAATAGAGCAAAACCAGACAATATGTGACCCTGGACCACAAAACCCGTCATATGGGTCAATTTTTTAAAATTGAGATTTATACATCATCTGAAAGCTGAATAAATAAGCTTTCCATTGATTGATGGTTTGTTAGGATCGGACAATATTTGGCTGAGATACAACTATTTGAAAATCTGGAATCTGAGGGTGCAAAAAAATCTAAATATTGAGAAAATCTCCTTTAAAGTTGTCCAAATGAAGTTCTTAGCAATGCATATTACTAAGTTTTGATATATTTATGGTAGGAAATTTACAAAATATCTTCATGGAACATGATCTTTACTTAATATCCTAATGATTTTTGGCATAAAAGAAAAATCAATAATTTTGACCCATGCAATGTATTGTTGGCTATTGCTACAAATATACCCCAGCGACTTAAGACTGCTTTTGTGGTCTAAGGTCATATATTGTATTTAAAATGTAACTCACAATATTAACTTTGTTTATTCATGTGTTGTATAATCCATCACATTTGTAATCGTGGTGACATTCCACAAAAAAACACGGCACTCTTGCTCATCATTGCTCTATCATATGGAAGAATATTCTGGACTATTCTCAAAAGGAATTTCAAATTGTATTTTCAGTTGTGTTTTCCATATGTGGACACATAAAATGTGACAATCCAAACGCAATTGCAAATCTTGCATTACCGTTTGAGTTTGCATTTTTGCTTTTGCGAACGCACAGTGACAAATTTCAAATAGAAAAACAAAGTCAATTGCATAGCAATATTACCATGTCTGCTTTTTCACTCTCTCAAATGGAATTGCAGTTCCTTTAGCATCTGAATGTCTGATGCCTTACACGGAAACCCGTCGATCAGTGTCAGGGGTGGGACTATACTGTGGGGTGTGTTTGTATTGGGATGTGACGAGTGAAAAAGCAGACGTGGTAATTCATATTGCAAAAACGCAATGGTAATGCAAGATTTACAATTAAGTTTGGATTATGTCACATTGTATGCGTCCACATATGGAAAAAGCAATTGAAAATACAATTTGAAAATAGTCCGGAATATCCTACAAAATAATGTATATATAAATAAGACAAAAACTCAAATAGAGATTTTTTTTTTGTCCCCATACATTGAATTTTATTCTAACTATGTTCTACCAGGCCACATCAAGTCAAGGCATGTTTTTTTTGTTGTTGTTGTTTTACAAAGTGAGCAACACGCCTGAAAATGTTAGCTTTCACATCAGTAAAACAGCAATTATGATACATATCACACACCTAGCCAGATTTCTCCTATCATTTAGTCTGTTTAAACTCCACCGCTTTCTTACAGTCCAATGCAAGCTCGTTTTCAGATCTGCCTCCATCCGATCAACAACCGATCTCCAGACCCAAGTCCCATCCTACATTTTTTTCAATAATCAGTTTTGCTCGGATGTAGGTCACAATATAGAAGAACAGATCCGTCACCATTTCCATTTCATTGGGACTCTAATCGTTAATACAATTGATCATTTTATTAATACTATTTTAATTTTCAGATTTTTTCCAGTGTTTCTGCCTCGGTGTTCCATAGAAAAAAGAATGCTGAATTTTTATGTTCGTGAGACCTGTTCAATGAAAAACACAAGACTTTAAAGCTCTGCCACAGAATCCAAAAAAAGAGAAGCCAATTTCTTCTGCGAGTCTGCGCTGAGAGAAAGTAGAGCATGATAATGGCCAGCGGTCCCCGAGCAAACGGCCCCCGGAGCCCCTGCACACAGCCAGAGCACAGGAACTAATGACACATCGGTTTGCTGCGCTTTACAGCAGCGGGTCTTTCTCCGTAATCCATCACAACGCAATCACGACATTCACATCCAGCTGTTCATCTGCTCTCTATTGCCCAAGAGAGTTCATTAATGGAGAGCAAGACCAAAACATGAAACCGCACCAGTGCCTCCAAACGCCATCTAAGATACCGATATTCTGAATCTGCAATGTTTACATACATACATCTTCAGCGGTTATTTGGCTGAAAAATATAATGTGCACTCAGTCAGTCATTACTGCAAAATTATACCCAATTAATGGACTCTTATATCACTCTCAAGAAGTTTATTAACCATTAAAGGAAAGTGGAGGGCCTAAAACCTCCTGTAGCATGGTAAATATCTGTGAGGTCAAAGTTTAAACTGCTCTGAGGACCTCATGTGTGTATGACAGCATTTTAATCACCATGGAAACTGAACACCATCGAGGAAAGCAGTCGTATGTGGAAAGAAGCAGCGCTCTGTTCCTTGGCAAGTCTCCATTTGGCTGCCGCCTGGAGACTGCAGTTAGCGAGTGATGAATTAAATCCAGTCCCCTGTCAAAAAAATCCTTCAAACGATTATGCTAATTCACTCCACATCCCACATTAGTCCTTATTAGGCAAATTATCCGGAATCTATTTTTAACCCCACACACTTCAGCCACGTGCAAACACTAAAAACAAACGTTTACATGTCGTCTTTCGGCGAGTATAGCTCTGCTAAAAAAACAGCGGTCCTGGCGAGGAAAGTCTGGGAGGAATTGGTGCTAAATAAAAGAGTAGCAGGGGAGGACATGCTGAGTTACTGCCTCATCTGGGCCCGGCTGGAGACGTCAGCCTCATCCCCCGCCGCAGCCGAAGCCAGGTTATTTTTGGGTTAAAACTCATCTGTGGTGCTCCTGCGGCTCATAGAGCTCAGCGGGTCTCAAAACAATAATGGCTCTATTTCACTGGCAGATATCTAGTGCGTTTTATTTGTGAAATATTCTGCAAGGATGCAATTCTGCTTCCGACTCTTATTCCATCGTGATTTCTTTCAGTGGTTTGGAAGGCCCTCCTCAGTAAATACTGTATATACTAAATCTACACAGAAACAACGTTTATTGTTACATAAATAAAACTGCAAAAATAATGTTTTCAAACACTCTCCCTATCTTTCACTGGTCAGGAAAACACATAGTAACGGCCAATCTCACACTGTTGGCTGAGTCAGTGTTGCCAGTTTGAATTTAATTGTGCGGTTCAAAATGGGTTTGTGCGGGTGGACAAAGTTTGGGCTGGTTTGGGAGCAGTTTGGCAAAGTTGCATGTAGTGTACTCCATCTAGTCAGCCATTACTAAACACACACAGCAGCTGGTGTTGGTTAGACGAGCCGCACTTTTAGCCAATCAAGAGCAATAAAAGACAGACGTGATAATTTATGAGTGACACATTTTAGCACAATAAGGGATCAGATTTTGAACTCTTAATTGTATATTCCAGTGATTGCTATGCCAAAGTAGCATAAATATAAGTTGTAGCTGCAGTAAAGAGTGGGAGAGTGAATCAAACCATGGATTGTTCTGTTTGAGGTTAAAGCGCAGCACAAAGCTAAGCACATTATTGTTATTAATTTTTAAACACAAATGACACATTTCCGGCTGTTATGGTGTGTGCATGAGCGTATCAGTGTCAACCCAAAAAGTTAGCTTGCTGAACTAATTACATTGCTTATTCCGATGACTTAAAGTCATTACACAGTCCGAAATTTTTGCACGTTAAAAAATAAATACGACCTCACGTTGTGTCAATCACGTTTACACACTGCCTCTGAAACTTTCGTCCATCATAAAAAAATTCGGATCAGGTTCGATTTTCTGCGTTTTCGCATCCTTAGCAAGCATTTTGATAGGAAAGGATGACGAAAATGAAAAAAATGAAAAAAACGCATATGAAAATTTCGGACTCAGTGTGCAAGGATCTTTACACTGGGAAATTTTGTCTACAATTGAATTGTTTTTGTTGTTGACATTGAAAACGATGCATGTGTGTTTTCAAGGGTTAAATGTAGCGTAGGTAGTTTCTGCGCTACTAGTGTCATCTAACAGAACTTCAAAAATAAATCATGTTTTCAAACAACCTTTGCAAACGCTCTTTCACGCATCGCAGCTCCCCCAACTCAAACATCACAAACACAGCTCAGGTCTATAAAAGTGAAGGCATGTCTCAACAGGTAAAAGTAGGCTACTGTCGATAAAATAAAACATATTAGGAATACTTCTAACTTGAAGAACTCCACAAGTTTGTCGTATCCATTGAAACCCAAACATTCCATCAAATTTATCCATCTTGTAAAAACACTGCCAATGTTTACCCTTGTTTTAACCCATTATCTGTATCTGTGTATTTTGTCAAGTCTTTGAATTTGAATTCCACACCCAGTAAACATCCTCTGGCTCCGCCTGCTACAGTAGCCACGCCCCCATACTCTCACTATTGGCTGTGCGGAGGTATGCAAATACATATTTTGACAGGCAGGTAAAACATCCTATCATTGCATTCAGGCCAAATGCAAAGGTTGGACGAACATTGTATGATCCTGAGACTTCCACAGAAGACATATTTATATATTTTTATATTTAGACTACTTTAATTATTGATTGCTATCAGGATATGAAGAGACTTTCACCCAGTAAAATAAAAAATGTTTCTATACCCTGCCATTAAGGTCTTTTAATTCCTTGACTACCGTTTGCAAATTCTGACATACTTTAATAGTTTATACCCATATGGGTAGAATTTTTTTGATATAATTTTCTTTTACTGTATTTAATATGTTTGCTCTGTTTTACCGTGGTATTGTTCTCCTGTCTAGAAAACTGATTTATTTTTATGACTTTATTTTGTCAGTGTCAGCCTTGGTTCACATGGCATTAGATTTCTATCACATGCTGTTGGTTGTGAATTTTTTGACCAGGTTTTGGAGAGCTTTGGGGCTGGAAATCGCCAACCCAATATGTCAACAAACATCTCTTCAGAAGGCTTAGATTAAACCACTTGATTCATACAGACTACTTTTTTCAGATGTCTTTATTAACTTTTTGAAGCATCAAAGCATGATTACATGGACTTTCAATGGAAGAACACAAATCTGTTGGGTTTCATTAAAAATACCTTCATTTGTGTTTCAAGCTTAAAAGTTTTATTGGCTTGGGATGATATGAGGGCAAGTAAATTATGACTGAACTTTTGGGTATGTATTAACTGATAACTCATGCATAATTTTTGAGTTATTTTTAATATTCATTAAAAAGAGCCACTTCATAATAGTCAGTGGTTCATGAATTGGACTAGACTGGTCGTGCTATACGTTTATTGTTGCGTGCAACCATTGAGGACAACACAAAAGAAGCATGCATTAACTATTCATAGACTTTGTGGCACAGAATCACTCTTTCTCATCTCATTCAATTCAAACTAACAAGCTCACAACTCAAACATCATAACTAAAACATTACTGCTTTTGCCATGACACTGCCCTCAATATAAGTGCAGGAAATGCTGTAAGAGTATTCTAGCATGTCCACATCAATAAAAAGTCAGGGCTGGCTGACAGAAGCATGTTTTCAGAGACAGGGTGAAGTAAAGATGGAAAGAGATCTGCTGTCTGTATGGTTTGATGTGTGGTAGCGTCTCTTGATTGCCGAGGGGCCACAAGCTCTCATCTGAGAGGAGAAGATAACTCCACCATTAGCTGCATATTTAATCGCACACAGCATGCAAATGTGTCATCTGTTTGAGCAAAAGAAAGCCTGTCTTTGCGACCCGTTTGAACGGGGATCATTGCCATACGCTGGATTCAGTCCACTGTGTACATGCTGTACTGCTTCATAAGCCACATGAACATTAAACACTAATTAGGCTGTGAATTGCAAAATGATGCTTTCTTTTGCTCTTGCTTAATGCTCAACATTAAACTTAAAAAGCCAGTTTGGAAATCTGCCACTAGCCAAGTCTAGACGTGTGAGAGGACAACTCAAGACCCATAAGAGTTAACTGTATATATGATAATAAAGTTATTGTTGTGAAACCAGTACACCCCCCCTCCCTTATTTTTCCTTTGCATTGCATTTTCCACAATGCCAAGCAAACTACACCTGCTGTAATCTAGTGCACTACATTACCCGCACTCCTTTGGTCAAGCTCCATAAGTAGACCTCGCTTCCTTCCTTGTTTTTAATTGAATTGAATGCACACCCAACCTTTGAATCCTTTCCAAAAGATGCATTAATGACTTAAGACCATCCTGTCATGTGAAATGTTCATCAAAGAGAGCAAAGGACTGGTGTTCGTCCCATTTTCTAATCAGACATGCCACCATACTTCTACATTCCCAATGAACTTCCAGTTCAATTAATATCAGATATTTTTGCTGAACATTCAATAAAATGGTTTATCTATTAAATAACCATGCGGTAATGCCTATTTTTGGATAATTCACAGATTCATTGAAAAGTACTTCACTGCATTGACATTATACCACTGGATATCTGTCCATCCATCCAACAAGGTTACTTCAAATCATATTAAACATGTGGATCAAATGAGGGAGAAAAAAAGCACTTACGTAATTTGAGGCGAGATCTGGATGTAGGTAATCAATACCTGCAAGGTAATGGCAAAATGACACATTACTGGATGATGTTTAGATTATTGCACATTATCAAGCTTTAAAGTGTTAATAACTGCTCTCTGGCGGCCAGATTTCACTCACCGTCGTCCATGATGGCGATGGTCACGCCTTTGCCGGTGAAGCCCATGCTCCAGGCTTCTGCCACATTGAGATCAAGGCCTGGGGTCCCGTCCGCTTGACCTGTGTTTATCTAATCAAACAACACCAAAGCGTCACACGAGCTGAGCATCCACCGCGTGGAAAATGAGATGTTATGAGGGAGGTGGCGCGGGAGGGAAAATAAATGTCATGCAGATATTACACTTCGCTGAAGCCCTGCTGTGCGGTGTTTATAACTGACAAACTAAATTAAAGACCGTTCTCCCTGGCAAAACAGACAGGGATGCCTGTCACGATAAACCCTGGAGAAATAAGGAAGATATCAGCATGTTTTGACGCTGGCTCACGCACCAGTGTTGACGGTGACGGCTAATGAGGAAAATGGTTTAAATGAAAAGTATCAGCGATCCCGGCTAATCGCTTCCAATGCTGAAGGTCAAATCAAATGAAGACATTACCAGCTGTAATTACTTACAAGATACCACTGCTTGGTGAAAAGCGGGTCACTCATGTTGACGTCAATGTTACTGATTTCTCTGTAGCCCCTCTTTTGACGGCCAAAACCCTCCTGAGGAAACACATTTTTCACCTGAAAAACAAAGCAAAGGCAACTTTCATTGGATTTCAGCCTTGCAGACTCGAATATTACCTCTTGAATACCACGTTTCAGTCAACAAATACCGTACTAAGCGTGCAGCAAAGTACAGTTGGAAGATAGCACACCTCTGTGCACATTCTTGCTTTTTTTCATTGATTTTTTCACTACTTTGTTTAAGGCAGCTGTAACTAATGAATAGCATCATACTTGTCAAGCAAATATAGTATTATCCAATTAAATATGCATTAATTTGCATGCATTGCAGAAATCTGAACATCTGATAAAGCCAGGTTCATAACTCTTGTTTGATTTTGTTGACATATTAAAGATTTTTACACAGGGGATTTTGGATTTCTCTTTTCATCACTCCATAAATCAGAAAATACTGTCGAGAGACAAAAAAAGATACAAGTTCACCATGTTTTTAGGAATAAATAAAATGTTATATATGATTAGATGAATGGTATATGAACAAACCACTCTGTGAAAGCCTTTGGAATATGGATAGGAATAAAACAATGTTTTTACCTGTATTTTCTTGCCTTAACATTAATTTTTTGAGCAAATTCATTAAGCAGGACCTATAGACCCCAGTCTAGTGGAAAAGCCTGCTGGGAACACCAGCATCCAAAACACAACATCTGCTGGTGATCAGCCATGACGTCTCACCAGCCGAGCACAGCACAGAGTGCAGGTTACTCAAGGCTGGATGGCTGTCCTTTAAAGCGGCTTCACAGCATGACCTTTGACCTCAGCAGAAGCCCCTGAAGCCCATCACTGTAAACATGACGTCAGCCATTCCTCACAGACAATGACACTCTCACATTAGCATGTGCGCTCGCTGCAGATAGCAGATCAAAGTCTGCACTCACATTCAAAGAGCGCTTTGATGGCGGCACAAACCAAAATACTGCCATCAAACGGGCATTTTCATTTTCACAGCCATTTTGATTGTTCATTTACATTTTGATCTTGGTTGCATCGCCAAGTGTAAACAGATTAGAGAACATTTCATAGCTCAAAACACTGATAGCCGATGAGGTTTTGATTATTTCTGTGAGCGGATGGGATTTCCTTAGACGAGAGTCTATTGTGAAACATATAGTTCTGGTCCTGCATTCTGATTGGTCAATACAGCATTCCAGGTGTGTTAAAATATATAATACACAGTCACTCCTGCACAGCATCGCAGAGGCCACATATAACCTTTGTTTACGTACTGTATCTTCTAAACTCATAACTAATGTGTAATAAAATAGTGTTTTAAAGCGAAAAAAATAAGGACACAAATTATGAAGTAGCATTTTATAATTTTTGCAACTCATGTTGGAATAAATCTGTTCATTGAGCACAATATGCGACAAATTATTGTAATTACTTTGGACCTTTACATCCATTAAAATATCATTACCAAAACAAAAACACTAACAATGAAATGCGCAAAGCTCTCTGTGAGATTATAAATAGCTCTCAGTCGTGAAAATGAACGGCAGCAGCTGGAGCCGCAGGAGTGGTCAGAGCTCTCTGACCCCATTGATCCAGCGTGAGAGTAAATCAACAGATGAGGTCTCTCAGACTCAGTCATTCGGTCTGCTTGTCTCCTGTGTGTGATTCCTCTGCAGGTAAGGGTCGTGCTAGGATACATAAAGCATCCTGGGCAAAATGGAAAACTGGGCCAATTTTGAATTGTAAATCTCAAAACAAATTGGAAAGACCCTCACAAATACTGAACCATATGGTAATAGAATTATGAACGATACAAAGTTATTTCTAATGCACTACAGATAAATATGAGATGAGGTTATGTTGAATGTCTTTCAAAGAGTAATATACAGTAGATGATTTAAAGTAATAATTCAGACTACAAACACAGTACAGTAATCTGGGCGATTGTTACACTCTCACTGTCACGAATCGGGTCCATGCCATTCCGGACAATCACCACCAGAGGTCACCCACTCACCACATGGACTCTCACAGCACACAGCACACCGTAC
>JAFVLL020040533.1:10000-19003 GCA_021397915.2 Tor tambroides
TGCTGATTTACTGCTCAAGAAACATTTCTGATTATTATCAGTGTTGAAAATAGTTGTGCTGCCCAATATATTTATGGAAACTGTGATACATTTTGTTTTTCAGGATTCACAGATGAATAGAAGATCGTGTTAAATCTCTTGTTCTCTCTCAAACTCATCCTGATGTTGTTCTTTCCTAAAATAAATGTCTTTAAACTTTTTCCTGTGGTTTCTTGTGGAAAGTCGACCATCTTGTTACACGTCTCTCTCTCTCTGTGTTTTCCAGCCCCTCTCTTTACCTCCAAATATATGCACACACACACACACACACACACACACACACACACACTAGAATATAAATCCAAGTGTTCACTAGGTCAGGAAAAACCCTTCCTGAAGCATACATGGCACGAGTCTGAGATAGTTTACATCATCATCCTCCAGTATAAGCTGTACAAATCATCATCATCACCTTCTAATGTGACACAGATTCTAAACAGAAATAATCTTCTGAAGAGACTATAAGAGTGTGATCAGAGAAACAGAGATTAACACAACTCTGATTAAAAATGAATAGATCTGGTCCTGCATGTCAATTAGAGTCCTTAAAATCTCATCAATGCCATTATACAGCAAACACCTCTTATGACCCATGACTATATCCACAATATACCATGAGCTCAGGCATCTTATGGCTTTAATGAGTGATGAAAGTGATTTACTGATGACAGTGATGTGGAGTGTGTGTGTTTGATGTGTTATTGAATAAAGTGGGGCGCTTCTCTTGAGGTTATGAGATGTAACACAACACACACACACACACACACACACACACACACACGATCAGTCACCTGAACATGTTCACACACTCCTCATGGTCAAAGCACTGACTAATGACGTATAAAACCAGCACATCTCACAATCATGTCACAGTTTCATCTAGGAAATATAAGACTTCTGTGGCCTTTTCCTCTGGAGAAACATCTAAGCAAGAGCCTTCAGATTCTACAAGAAAGATTTCCTTCCTCCTTGATGATCTTCCTCATCTGATCCTACCTGATAGGAGCAGCTGTCCTGATGCACCATCTCTCACCGCATCCTCTAGTCTAGATCCGCAGGAGAAACGCAGGAGTAAGGTCCGTATCCACAGTGTCTGTACACAGCGATAGGATCGGAGCGCCTGCTACAGACGGGAACCAAGGGTGGGGCTCTGGAGGCTCCTGGAGGGCTTACTCACCGCCGGCCAATCAGAACGCAGCACACGCGGGTGGGGGTGTGGCCAGCGACAGGAGAGAGGGAGGAGTGCGCTCTCAGAGCGGAGCGGGGGAGGAGGAGTCCCACGGAGGGAGATAGGGAGGAGGGATGAAAGGACAAGAGTGAAGAAAAGCAGTGGGAGGAGAAGAGCTGCGAAGAAAAGAGGCTTTCTGTGGCACATTCCTGCAGCTAAAGAATTCCTGCCATTCACACACTCCTCACACATTCCTCACTGCACAGGCAAACAACAAGTGGACACTCACACACACACACACGCACACTTTCTGCATTTTTACTTTCTCAAAAAAAAAAACTCATTCTGTATGATTTATAAGCTTTTGTACCCATGGGGACATCAATTTAGGTCCCTACCATGACACGAGTCCCCATGAGTCTGTGTATATTCAGGTTTAAGTCCCCACCAGGTTATATAAACCAAACCACTCACACTCACACACACACACACACACACACACACACACGCGCGCGCGCGCACACGTGCACACATACTCACACACACATGCGCGCACACACACACACACACACACACAGTCAAACACACACTCTCACACTCTCTCACACTCACAAAGATGTGTATAAGCAAATGCTTAACTCGATTCTACAAAACAGGTGTGTTTGGGTCCCTCATTTGCATATGTGTAAAACAATAACGTTAACAATGAACAGCTGATGGCAACTGTTACTACGTGTCAACACACACACTTCTCTAAACACAATCCAGCAGCTTCAGTTTGTTTGTAAATGATTTGTCTTTCTGCATGAGGATGCTGTTGTGGGCCTGAGGCCTGCTGTGTTTCTAACTTGCTTGCATATTCAAACACAAAACATGAAAACTAACTAATTCTTTAGATTTTTTTAGAAAAGATTTTTTTTTTCTTTTTTACTTTTTTAGATAGTAATTCAATCTTTAAGGGACCACCCTTGACATATACTTGCAAAAATTATACACTTTAAAATATATAATTATGTGTGAACTGAATGCAATGTTTTCAGACTTGACTGCATGTTAACTGCAATTCAATTCTAAATCCTTAATTAATTCTAAATCCTTAACACATTAAAGTAATTTAACACAGATAATGCAAATAAATTACTGAAGCGCAATTTCTGTTCTAACCCTTTAACCCGATTTCACTTCTTTGTTTGCAATCAGATCATTTAAGCCGCTAAACTCTGGCAAAGTTTTCAGTCCAATGATCCAGTAAGCAAATGCATTCAATTAGTCCGAAAACCAGGCAGATTACATCAAAGAGCAGAGACTCACGTTGTATTTTCAGTGAATTATTCTTTGCAGTGTGGGTTTTTGCTTTAAAACATGAGCTCTGTCATATTGTGTAATTGTTTCTGAAGAGCGTGAGCCCTCACACATCGATACATATTACTTTCAGATTGTAATTCATTACTGATTAAAGATTACATGATGAAAACTGTAGTTAGTAACATAATCTAGGTTACCCATTTTAGGTAATGTAATCTGACTACGCTTTTTTTCTAAACTGACCATTAAATGTTCCATATTGATATAAAAAAGATAAGAGATAGAAAATATATTCCTTTTTTTAATATCAACATCATAAAATGCATTAAAAATTACATTAGGGTTTCCCAAAATGGGCTTAATGCAACTGCACTGTGTGAAATACAGACTGAATGGAACATCAAATCATCCCACCGCTATATGACCAGATGAAACGCAACTGTCGGCTGGATAAAGCAAACCAGCGTCTCGCTAGTAAAGTTTTGATCAGTGAGAACTGCAATCAAGATAAAGACGACTGCAGTGAATAGTATAGCATATGTGAGTCCGTTATATTGATCTGCAAACACAAGTTGTGTGTTATATTGTGCATTCTCAACGTACAGACACATTTCAGTACATTCATGTTGTTTCCACACACATTGACAATAAAGTTTTGATTTGTCATGTATATGCCACTGTGTTTAGTCATTCTGAATGGATCTGTGTACTGTAGCAGATAAATGCAGTCAGCTCAGGGTAATTGGTTTTTATGTTTTTTTTTTTTGCCATCTCCATGTGGTCTACTTTGCTGTTGCACTTTATATGTGACCCTGGAGCACAAAAGCAGTCTTAAGTAGCACAGGTATATTTGTAGCAATAGCCAAAAATACATTGTATGGGTCAAAATTATCCATTTTTCTTTTATGCCAAAAATCATTAGGATATTAAGATCATGCTCCATGAAGATATTTTGTAAATTTCCTACCATAAATATATCAAAACTTAATTTTTGATTAGTAATATACATTGCTAAGAACTTCATTTGAACAACTTTAAAGGAGATTTTCTCAATATTTAGATTTTTTTGCACCCTCAGATTCCAGATTTTCAAATAGTTGTATCTCAGCCAAATATTGTCCTATCCTAACAAACCATACATCAATGGAAAGATTATTTATTCAGCTTTCAGATGATGTATAAATCTCAATTTCAAAAAAATTTACTTTTATGACTGGTTTTGTGGTCCAGGGTCACATATACTTTTAATATTTAGAGATCACTATAAGTGTGCATTCAATAAAATAAAGTGCACTTCTTTTTCACAAGGGTTAGCTTAAACGTCAACCCTGTTACCATGATTTTATTTAGAAAACAACTGATTTCTACAATTGTTTCTAAAACCACTGTGTAGTTTTTAGAATCTTGAGCTTATAATGTCAAACACTGCCAACCCATGATGAGACAATGCAACATATTAACATATGTTTTGTTTTATATATTGTTTAGTGTTTAAAGTCCTCCTGAAATGACTTCATAAATCAGGTCCTGAAGCAGGACAGGGCGCGTCACACGCATCTAATGCGAGTCTTTCTCTTGGAGCAGCGCATGATAACAGGAGGGAGTTTAATCTGTCAGTGCCATCTGGCCCTCAGTTCACATAAACCAGATTAACTCTCTCCTTCATATCAGACACACCCTCAATCTCACAATAACCTGGCCTGCTGAAGAACGTCCTAGTGCGGCTGAAGAGTTCAAAGTCACTGTGATTCTTCACTGAGATGCATGTCCACTGGAAACCAGTGACCATTTGACATCGTTTCAGACTACTCTTAACCCCGGGCTAATGGTTAAACCACTAGAACCCTGCATAAAGGAATGTACGCACTATAATAGTACTGATACTTCTCAATCAATCAATACACGAAAGAATGACAATAGCACAAATGGACAAACAGGTAGAAGAAAATTCTCAGACATTAGTAAGGTGGAGCGGCGATGACATCACATCCTGTTTCCTGACTGAACAGTGCATTAGCGCTCAGCTCATCTGACTGTTCTCTGGCCATTAAATGATTGTCAAATCCCTTTCATGAGACATAAAGGACAGAGGATAATCGGCTCGTCTCTTTCTGGATTACACGCTGTTGGGTGTGTGATGGGGATTCAGGCAGAAAGCAGCACATGTGTGTGAGTGATAACGAGAGGATGACATCACAGCCGTCATACTCGCTTTCTGAACCCGATGCTCATCAGATATCAGACGTTCATGCTCCTGAATACATCTGAGGAAGCGTGCTGTTCACTGAAATGTGTGTCCTGTGATTCAGTGCAGGATCTGGAAGAGCTCCAGAGAGTGTGTGTGTGTGTGTGTGTGTGTGTGTGTGTGTGTGTGTGTTTGCATTATATTAAGGCACCATAATGGCACAGTCTTGAGCTGTGAACAGTTACAGTAGTCTAAATATAGATCTGAGCAGCAGATATGACTTAAAGGAATATCTCACCCTGTGTGTAAGAAATAAATCCATCATTAAGACGTTTTTAACTAAAATATGGGTCCATAATCCATAATAACGCTTCCTCCAGTGAAAAAGTCCATCTCCTGTTGTCTCTCACATCAAGAGCTGTTTTGGCTTGTAAAAGCTGCAGATTTCTCTCCTGATTCAGACCAGACCACTTTTTCACTGGAGGAAGCGTTATTATGGATTATGGACTCATATTTAAGTTAAAAGCGTCTTAATGCTGGATTTGTTTCAGCTTTTGTCTTATCCAGATGTTAACTGATGGACTGGTGGATAAGATAAATCATTAATGATGCAAATATTAACTACATTTTCTAAAATATGAACGTGTTTTAAATACATTTTTCATCAGGCATGCGATTCCGGAAACGGCTATATTCTTGGCAAAAAAGACTCCGCCCCCTCCCCCATAGACACGCCCCACGGCCCTCTGCAACCGCCCAGGTTTCTCATGTGGCCCCTTAGGAAAATTAATTGCCCACCCCTGCTCTATTGCCTAATACCTGTGGACTTTCAATAGAGAATGAAATAGAACTAACATTGAAAACTTCAGTCTGAAGTCTGCATGCAGTGCATCTGTGACGCTCATCTGCTCATCATCATCTCCTCAGCAGCATTTCACTTGTCATCACCACAGCTCGCCAAAATACAAGATCAGTTTAATTTGAACAAATTGTGACAGAAATATACTTTTGTTCATTTTAATTTGAACTGTAAACCTCTGTTCAGTACTTTGTTTGCCAACAAATGAAGAGAATTGCTCATTTTCATTTGATACCATTTTAAAAGATGAAATAAACTGCTGAAGTTTTATGCATTCATTTGATTACCATTATTTTTGATAACACAATTTTATTCAATCATAAATTAAAATGGACAACACAGCATTTCTAAAAAGGCAACACATTTCATAGGGCACTACTGTTGTTAAAATGTTAATAAATGGATAAATTGTTACAATTTTTATGAATTTGATTGATTGGACATGCTTTTTGATGATTCAATTTTAATTCACCCATTAAAACGGAATCCAGTATCATATATTATGTGAAATTAGCATCATTGAAAAAGTATTATATATTTTTTAATGTTTTGAATCAGTTATTATTTTTCAATTTAATTTTAAAGTTTTAATTTTATTTTGCATTATATATTATTATTATTATTTAGTTATATTTATTTATAGTTTTATTTAAATGATAATTGTTGCCTTGGCATCTAGCTGAAATGAAGTTTTTTTAAAATATTTTATTTCATAACATTTCTTTTATTTCGAGTAAGGTTTATGTTTTAGCTTTAGTTAACTATAACACCCCTGTAAATCACTCCTCTCCCTTTAGCCTCTTCTGTTCGCACTGCAGGTAAGTTTATAAGAGAGCAGTCGTCATTGCTGTAAATGAGTGAAGGCTTCATGACTGCAGTGTGGACGTGGCCAGCGTGTGTTCAGCTTGAGTTTCATGCTGGAAAAACTTTATTTTTAGATACCAAACCAGGCCAGCACACACACACACACACACACACACACACACACACACACACACACACACACATGTGTGTGTTTCCTTCCACCATCACACACCCTACATAATCACATAAATACATCATTCTGTGTGTGTGTCCTGTAATTCAGTCTGACTCAAACCTGCAATCTACAACTCCACCATCCAGTTAGGACACACACACACACACACACACACACACACACATAGAGAGGCTGAATGTGTAGCCGTGGGTCATGCGTTTCCACAGCAAACACATGCTGTCTAAGCTGCGATCGGCGGCTCGCCCTGATGACGTCACCGGTGTGTGTGTCACACTCACTCTCAGTGACGCTGTAAACACGCCTGCACTCGCACTCACAAAATCACAAAACACCACACATTACAGTCTGTTCAAAGAGAATCAAGCCTATTAAAGCACATTACGCACTGTGAAATTATTTTCATGACAACAAAACATTTAAACTCACAAATTTTCATTACTATAATGCAAAACAATAATAATAACTGATCGTTTAAATTATAAAGCATTTCTTTTATGGGTGTATTTACTGCTTTTATAGTGATTTACAGTGTTGGGGGTAATGCATTACAAGTAACACAAGTTATGTAATCAGATTTCTTTTTTCAAGTAACTAGTAATGTACCACTTTTTTTTTAATTTACAAGAAAATATCTGAGTTACTTTTTTTAAATAAGTAACACCAGTTACTTTGTTTCCATGTATTGACTGACAGCTCTGGTGTTGCCATGTTGAGAGAAATCAGGAGTAAGTGCAGAGTGTTGTGTGTGAACATGATGATACTAGATCTAGACTAAATGTCAACATGCATTTGCTCATCTCACTTGCACAAAAACAGATTCAGTATTCCTCAAAATGAATAAAATCAGTGCAATGCAAACTCAAAATATGATGCAAACCTGCAATAATTAAATGTTAAATAACATAATAAAAAATCCTATTTTATTAACCAGTGTCTTTGCTGCTGACCTTTGATGATCCAATGCAACCATACTAATGAACAAAATTTACTTTAGGTAAACATAATATTTGTTTATTTTTTTATTGCTAAAGAGTATTGAATTTTCTTCTCCTACGTCCTTTTCTTCATGTAATTCAGCATCCAGAACCCTCTAATGTACAGACATGTTTACATTTCCTTCAGTCTGAGGCTTAATTATTTCACTTTTTACATTTGCAAAAAAAAATAAAAAATTTATATTAAAAACAAACAAGCAAGCCCAGCCCTGATGAGAAAAAGTAATGCAAAAGTAACGTAGCGCATTACTTTCCAAAAAAAGTAACTAATGCAATTAGTTACATTTTTAGGGAGTAACTCAATATTGTAATGCATTACTTTTAAAAGTAACTTTCCCCAACACTGGTCATTTACAGAAAAACATAAATACATGTTTTTAATGTTTTTATGTAATTTTTTGTACTTTTGCTAAAATAAGGCTGTACTGCAGTATTGAAATTCTATTCGAATTCAGCACTGAGAATAATGAAAATTGCAAAACAAAATTGAAACATCTGGACACATTACAGAAACAGACTTGTAAGTAAATAAGACTTGTTGCATTACAGTGATGAGACTTTTGTGTGAAAATGTGTCATGCAAATAATTTGACAATGCAAATCAACGAAAAAAGAAGTTAGAATTTTTTCTTTTGATTTTGGAGTGAAAAGACATGCTGAACGCTGTGTATTGTGTGCTGAATCTGTGTGATTATGAACAGAACGCATTGACTGCAGGACGAGAGCAGACATGTCTGACAAACCTCACATCTGCTGCTCCTCAAGCACATTCACTTACAACAATCACAGAAACACTGATCACTAATGAAGCCCTTAGCCCTTAAACACAAACCCATCATACTTCTACAATGACACAGAGAGATGTGTTACCTGTGTGACATGAGCGGATGAACACAGCCCTTTTCTCACATTCACACTCATTCAGTCCAGCAGTCCAGAGCCGATCGCCAAAACTCACAGCACATCTCTAGAGCTCACACACACACACACACACACACACACACACACACACACACACACACAGAGACGAGGACAAGATGAATCCTGCACTGATGAGAGTGTGTGTGAGGGCATGTCCAAACACACATTCAAGATCAAACTGTTAGACATATAAAAGAAGATGTGCTGAAGAACGCTGGTAATGAAACAGCCGCTGTTAGCCATTGACTTCCATTGTATGAAAAGAAAAATACAGTGGAAGTCAATGGAGACCAGCAACTGTTTGGTTTCAAACATTCTTGTTTTTGTGATCGACAGAAGAAAGAAACTCGAAAAGGCTCAGGATGTCAAGACAGAATGTTCATTTCTGGGTGAACTATTGCTTTTTAATATGTACTGTAAATATTTGCTCTGAAATGGTGATTTTGATTAGAGATTTCGATAGAGTCGCTGTAGTAAATTTGTCTAATGCATATTGAAAAAAAAGTTTTTCTTTCAGTTTTTCACTAAATG
>JAFVLL020040534.1:0-30353 GCA_021397915.2 Tor tambroides
TCTATTGTGAGGGGGGAAATGATGCCAATCGAACTGCAGAGAAATTCCTTCATAATTCAATTCAATTTCCTCCAAATCCCAATGGCGGCCTACAGTTCCAGAAAGGTGGGGTGGGGGGAGATGGAGAGATTGAGAGGGAGGCAGAGAGGGAGTGACAGATGCCAGGCGAGAAAAGAGAGGAGAGAAAGGTAAAATATAGAGGGTGTAAAGAAACTAGGAGGAGAGAAAGGTTAAAATTTAGATGGTGTGAAGGAAGTAAAGGTGAGATGGAGAGGTGTTATAAAGAGTGTAGATTAGAGTGTTTCTTTCACATCTTGTCCCGCTGATGGACAGGAGGCCGAAGAGTTTGAAAGGTTATGGGTTCACAGCAAGCTCAACAATGACAGCCATTGCAATCTAACAAGAAAATGCCAAAACTGGATTGCGGATTCAGCTACTGTATGTTTTCCCAGTCAGGACAGAGATTCTTTAGTTTAGACGGCTATGTCATCTGATGTGGCAGACAAAAGAAATTATGTTATTTGTCTTGCGCTCGACATTTACTGAATTATCTTCACATAGGGCTTTTCAACTTTTACAAATCTGTCACATAGACTTCAGTCAACCCAGGAACCCCCTATATAAAAGGAATGAATTAATTTTCTTTAGAAAAACTGAAAAGAAGAATAAACGTATTTAAAAAAAATTAAATTTCAAACATTAACATTACTGCATTATAAAATGTATACAACATATCTAGTTAATGTTCATTCAAATAGTTAAGAAAAAATAAAATTCTGTGGGCAGTTTAGTGTTTATTTTTTAAAAGCTTTTTAGCTGTAATTTGTTTGCTTTTGACCTAAATATGCTTTAAAAAAATTTCAGACACTTCAGAAACATTGGTAATAATTGAACATACTGCAGCTTTTTTCCTGTTATATTTTCATCAACAGTATTATTTATTAAAATAGATTAATTATGTCACCATTAGCGTCAACGTAATTAAAAAAAAAATACTTTAACAAACATTTCTATCTGTAATTTCGTTGATGAGATTAACACTAGGAGAATTCTCTGAGAAAGCATTATGCCTGTTTTTAGTGCTGCTTAATTTCCCACGCTGTCTTTTCTTAGTGGCCAAAGAATTATGTAAATTATATAATGGTGTGATTCTCTTTCAGATGTGAAAGTTTGTTCATCTACACCATGCATTAGAATGTATGCTCAATTATAGTGCATCATCATTTGATTAAAAACTGCTGCCATGATCAGTAGAAAATGTGCTCAAGCATGTCTTTGTCATAAAATTGTGATTCCTACCAGCTTTTTTGTGAATGTTAATAGAGCAGTGTTCATTGCGGCAGGCAAATACCACTGAGTTTTGTGAATAAGGCTTAATTTACATAGAAATTACAATAAGTTAATTCAGATGCTAGTTCAGCACATTTACCTGAACGTTATTCAGAATATCTACTTTTGTGTTGTACAGATGATGACAGAGTTTTCATTGAATTATAAACTCCCTTTAACTTGGATTGTGAGTGGTTAGGACTCCAAATATATATTGAAATAAGAAAATTTGCTGCGAACAAAAGTAGGATTATTACTGTTTAGTGAATTCACTCACTTCACAGTGGTCCCTGGTTTAAAACTGTGTCCCTAGACCAATAAAGTGACGTATGGCTGTTTTTAACATTTAGCTCTTTTTTTTTCAAGGCATTAAAACCAACTTTTTGTACAGATGTTTCATTGACATGTCTGGAAAGGTCTGTTGTGCTGTCTGCTGTGATATATTATGTGTTAGAAATTGAAGGTTGTTTTCTCAGCTGCTGTCCTATGGTTAATTTAGAGATCTTTCCTGCCCTTGTGCACCCACACTGAGTAGGAGATGTAGTGTGAACCTCTGTGCTCTCGCTTGGTTAAAGTCGGTGGGTGAACTCTTGCCGCCGTGCGTTAGTTAAAGGGGATCTGAGCGAGCGTTCAGGCTGCAGGGCTGCAGGCGTGTGCGAGGATCAATGAGCCGCTGCTTCAGAAGGCATGTAGAGCAGAGGAAAAATGAGCTGCGCAAACAAACATGACAATGAAGGAGTGCACCTCGGAAGAGATGCAGCCAGCATAAAATCACAGAGAGCTGAGAAGGGGTGGGGGGGGGGGGGGGTTTAGGCACATACGGATCTGTTCTTGTTTTCCATTCGACTCTCAATTCCTCGGCTTTTCCTCTTCCATCTTCCAGAGTTGTGTTTCTCCTTTTTTTGTAGGTGCAATAGCTTGGAGGCAAGAAGTGTGACACTAGGGTCTTCAAAGCGTCCAGACTTATCAAAGAGACACAGGGAGGGAGAAATGGGGAGTTGGGGAGGGGGTACTCTGGGAATGTGTTGGAGAATGAAACAGAATGGAGGGGGTGGTCACAAAAAAAAACTGGAAAGAGTGAAGGCATGAAACAAGAAAAAGAAGAAGAGGACCTGGTGATTGAAATGAGAGAGGGCAGGAGAAAGCCATTGTCAGACCTGTTTAGCATTCACTAGTGGCTAATTGCACCAGCAAAGCTTGGTAGATACAAACCCCTCTGTGTCTGAGAGACATGAGAGCTTCTCCCTCAATAGATCTCCTAGAAAGCGGCACTCCTAAAGCAGAATGTTTAAAACTGGTACAGGGTTTGAGGCTGCAGCAGCGCTGACACAGTAAAAGCCTGCATTGGCCCTACGCAGAGTACAGGGGATCGAGCTGCCACTTCTAATGACAAATCTCATAGTTCACGCCATTTGGTATGACAGCATGCAGGAGTAATGGGCTGAATGAATCACTGGTAGGAAAAGCTCAGCCTCGCCACCCTGCCTGCAGCTTAAACCACCCCGTGTATCGGCTATCCATTTGTGGAGTATTTCACCTCAAACCACACCTCGTACGTGATGAATAGACAGATATCAGGCAGCGCTCCATTATCCGCTCAGAGGCACAACACCCCAGCCCTGCAAATGCCATTTTCTCCCTCTGTCTCTGGGTTTTATTTCTGTCAAGTGAAATGCTCTTGCATATTCAGTATTGCATGTTTGTATTATTCCATTTTTTCCATGTGCACTGTTCTAGTTTTACTCCAGTTCCTTCAGGGCCATGTTGTCTGTCTCTTTACTTTGTCCAGTTGTCTTTGTGGTGCATAATCAAACCTTTCTTTGGCTTCATTTCCAGTTTAACAGCCAGTCCCAGTAACCCCAATACAGTTCTCCATTTCTGTCCTGGAGACAGCAGATTAACACTCATCCTCTCCAGTCCAAGTCTCTCTACAATTTAAGTCTCAGTCTCCAGTCCAAGACCCCTCTCCAATCCAATGCTCCCTGCCTAGTCTCTCCAAAGTAAGACTTTCTGCCTGGTCCAAATCTCTCTCTCCTATCCGAGACCCTTTCTAATCCAGGACTCCCTGCCTAGTTTTAGGCTGTCTCTCCAAAGCAAGACTCTCTGCCTGGTCCAATTCTCTCTCTCCAATCCAAGACTCTGACCTGGCCAAAATTCTCTGCCCAGAACAAGGCACTTTCCAATCCAAGACTCTGTCCACTCTACGATCTCAAGATTCTCTCTCTGACTCTTCTTCCAATCCAAGACTCTATTACGAGACCCTCTGTCTCCAAAGTGCCCAACTCCAGTTACCCAATTCACAGTCATGAAAATCCATGCAGGTCGATTCTAATCAGGGATCACTTTATTCCAAGCATCAGAGTAGAATTCGAGCCAGCTAGAATGGAGACCGGACCTCTTACATCCATAACCAAGGCCCTGTTCCTTTATCTTGGTCCTGCCTCACTGCTACCCCCGCTACATAACCCCCCTTCCCCCGTCCCAGCTCTGCAGTGCTCCCCCTGGAGGGAGAGAGAGAGACTGGACCATGTGCTGAGAGTCTACCCCATCTGCAGAACTGCAGCTTCCAGCACTAAGGGGGGATAAAAGTGCTGACTGTTGAGCAATGCCTGTAGGAGCAGTTTAAGCAAGAATCCATATTTAAATAACTAAATGCCTCTCTAAGGTTTAAATAGCAACGTGTCTGAAGTACAATTCTAGTCGCTGAGAATGCCATTATTCCAGGATGGTACCTGGGATGACAACGTTATTAGCAATTAAAATATCATAACCGTAATAACGCGCTTTCCCTAATAAAACCGCACTTGAGGATTTTTCTTTTCAAAGTCCCTTACTGTAGATCAAACGCTACAATTTGCATACTACATGTGGCCTTGTAATCACTACATCCCTTTACAGTGATCAAGCAGTGCCATTTGCATTTTCTACAAAGCATGATAAGAACATTTTACAATAGATAAAACAATGACGGAAACGTGATGAATGGTGTGCATACGGTCCCTTGCACATCAAAGACTACAAATTAATAAGAAAATTAAAAAAGGAAATATATTAAAAAGTTACCGCCCCAAGACAAAACACCCCATGGTTCTCCCCTGTATCTCTTTCTCTCTTCCACACACATACACACTCATTGTATGAAAGCTCTGACAACAGAGAGACTCATGCTGTGAGTCCATGTCTGAGTTTGTTAAGGAAGTCGATGTAATTACTGTGCAGTGAGAATGTTCGTCTCCGCACTTCAGTCCCTCACTAAACGTAAATACCAGGGCACAAGGGAGCACACGAAGAACAGGCCTACAACTCATGAACATGACAGAGTAAAGAGTGAGCACAAAGTACAAATGTTCAATAGAAGTGTGTGTACAGTTATGAGCTATGAGGGAATGTGTGTAAGTAAATAGATTTGGGGTGGGCAGAATGACCAAGATCTTATATCACGGTACAAGTAATTTAATATCATGGTAACAGTATATATCACAATATAGTTAATGTTGCTGGAAATCGAACCCTTAAATGTATATCCAGTACATATAGTATATATTATGACATTAATACATGGTTATTTAATATATAAAATTTTATGGGGTTTGAGTTCCATCAATCTATGCATATTTGCCATTTATCTATGCATATTTGCGATCACACCTCAATTGAATTCTATAGTACTGCGAGTTGCAAGGTTGTAGGACAGTGATAAACAATCTACAGTCACATTGTACACCGTTCTTACACCAGATGCACGCAGCACAGTACACAGTGTAGCCAGATTGGCTCAGCTGAGAGGTTTTGAATTTGATTGTACAGGAAAAAATGGTTTGGGTGGGTGGACAGAATTTGGGCTGGTTTGGGGTTAGTTTGGTGGTTTTCACACATCTAAACAGTATAGGTTAATTGGTTAAAAAACAAAACTCAGATTGGCCTAAATATAAGTTACACGGTAAAGAGTGAGAGAGTGACTCGACTCTCACAAAGTGAGTTACATCTGTGGAGGGAGATGACACAAAGGCTCTTAGTTGATATCAATGTAACTCTGAAATCAGAGCACAGTTAAATAACTTGATCATAATCGAAACTGAATATGGGACTATACGATCCAGTAACACTTTAGAATAGGGAACACTTATTCACTATTAACTATGACTTTTCCCTCAATATATTCCTAATTTACTGCTTATTAATAGTTAGTAAGGTAGTTGTTAAATTTAGGTATTGGGTAGGATTAGGGATGTAGAATAAGGTCATGTAGAATAAGGCATTAATATTGTCACGTATCCTGTGGGTGTGCCCTGGTTGGCCACCAGATGTCACTGTCTTGTCTGAGCACATGGGTTAGTGTTGTGATTGTGCCATGTGTTCCCCTGTTCGATTGTCTGACTCCGCCCTTGTTATCTCCTGATTGTTTCAGTGTTTACACCTGTTCCCCCCTCGTTTGTGTCCTTTAAATGATCCTGGTGTTTGCTGTCCTGTTCGGCCACGTTGTCATATGTTTGGTGCAGTAAGTCGTGTGTGTTTGGAGGTCCTTGTTTTTTGCGTTACTCTGTCTGCCTGTTTTTCCCCTCGGGGTATTTATGTTCTGTTTTTCTGTTTCTTTTATATTGTAACGTCACCATCTCTCAGCACTTGAGCCTCGCCTCTCATTTCCTGCACGTGTCGACAGAACGTGGCCGACTCTGAGAACTCAGCGGGAATGGATCTACACCATCCTCCAGCCGCGACCGCGGAGGAACCCCGCGACTCACGGATTCTCCAGGTCAGGACGCTGCCATCCCTCCGTCAGAGGGGGCACTGACGTGAGTGAGATTTGCCCTGACGCCCGGTGAGGCAGCAGAGGGTTTGGGCTACAACGATGCGGCTCTCAAGGATTTTTTTAACCTGGCCCAGGAGGAGCCCCTCGATGAGGAGTGGATGAGGGGGCTGGACTGCTTGACTTTTGGGGAGTTTGTGGAGTTTTTGGCGCGTCTCCAAGGTGCGGTGTCCGCCCACAGCGCTCCCGAGGCGGCGGCGTCCGCTCACAGTGTTCCCGAGGCGGCGGCGTCCGCTCACAGTGTTCCCGAGGCGGCGGCGTCCGCTCGCACTGTTCCCGAGGCCGCTCGCACTGTTCCCGAGGCGGCGGCGACCGCTCGCACTGTTCCCGAGGCGGCGGCGTCCGCTCACAGTTCTCCCGAGGCGGCGGCGACCGCTCACAGTTCTCCCGAGGCGGCGGCGACCGCTCACAGTTCTCCCGAGGCGGCGGCGTCCGCTCACAGTGTTCCCGAGGCGGCGGTGCCCGCTCACGTTCCTCCGCGGCGGTGTCCGCCACAGTTCCCCCGAGGTCGAGGAGCCGCGTGCCCGGCCACGTCTCCCGCGAGGCGGCGGTGCCCGCTCACGATCCTCCCGAGGCGGGCGGTGCCCGCCGCTGCGTTCCCGAGCGGGGCGGCGTCCGGGCCTCACAGTGTTCCCGAGGCGGCGGCGTCCGCTCACGTCCCTCCTCCGGCGCGGCGGTGTCCGCCTCGCTGGTTCCCCTCTGCGAGGCCGAGGAGGGCAGCCCTGGGCCACGCCCTCCCGAGGCGGCGGTGCCCCGCTCACGTCTCTCCCGAGGCGGGCGCCCGCCACGTTCCTCCCGAGGCGGCGGTGCCCGCTCACTCTGGTCCCGAGGCGGCGGTGCCCGTACTCTATTCCCTAGAGAGGTGGGCCGGGACAGCCAGCACGGCATCCCGCTTCTCCCGGGAAACGGAGGAGGAGGCGGAGAAGGCCTCCTCCGGCCCCACAAGGCCAGGAGGCAATTCAGGAGCTCACTGCTGGCCAGGGAGGGAGCCGCAGCCGGCGCCACCCAGGCTCTCGCCCCAGCCGGCGCCACTCCAGGCTCTCGCCCCTGCCGGCTCTACCCGAGTTCTTTGTCCCGCCTCGCAGCCACCTAGACCTGGGCAGCTCCATATCTTGGCCGGCTCCTGCCCCAAGCTCCAGCTCCTTGCCTCACCGGTTCCACTAGCTTCCAGTCACGCCCAAGCACCAGTTGTTGCCGGCTGTTGTTGGCTCTGTCCGGGCTCTCCGGGCGTTGCTAGCGCCCTCGGCCTGGGTTTGCCCCACCCTGGCCGCGCTGGGTTTCTGTTGGGCTGTACTTGGTCTGTCCTCCGGGATCCGCCCCTGGCTTCCGTGCGGCCTTTGTCTCCGGGTCCTCTGCCTCTGCACGGGCCTGGCCCGCCATCCTCCCCTGATCTGCCTCTGGTCTGCCTCCCTCCTGGACATTTTGTATTTTCCTTTTTTGTGTGTTTGTGTTTCTTCTTAGTGTTTGCAGGTGGAGCATCTGAAGCTGCTCCTTTGTTGCGAAGTAGTGTCAGATCCTGTGGGTGTGCTCCACAGCCACCAGATGTCACTGTCTTGTCTGAGCACATGGGTTAGTGTTGTGATTGTGCCATGTGTTCCCCTGTTCTGGACAATCTGACTCCGCCTCCTTGTTATCTCCTGATTGTTTCAGTGTTTACACCTGTTCCCTCGTTTGTGTCCTTTAAATGATGCTGGTGTTTGCTGTCCTGTTCGGCCACGTTGTCATATAAGCCTATGTGCGGGGTCGTGTGTTTTTGGAGGTCCTCTGCTTGCGTTACTCTGTCTGCCTGTTTTTCCCTCGCATGGTATGCTCTGCATTTTTTCTGTTTCTTTTATATTAAAAACGTCACCATTCCCCAGCACTTGAGTTCTCGCCTCATTTCCTGCACGTGTCATGACAAATATGTGCTTAATTACTACTAATAAATGGCTAATATTCTAGTAATATGCATGCTAATAAGCAACTAGTTAAGAGACCCTAAAATAAAGTGTTACCTACGATCCTGTCCTGCATCAGAAAGCTGGTGGACTTTATTAGTTTTGACTGTGCAAAGTTCTGTCTTGTGTTGCATAATGTACTTCACTTGCTGACGTGCTATAGTTCTGTCTGAAGTTAAAGTGCAACACGAAGTTAAGCGCATTATTGCTGTTGTTTTTGTTATCAGATTATAATACAGTATCAATGAGCATGTTTACATACACACCAGTAAGCTTATAACTCACAAATATCAGCTTATTAAAATAACCAGTTTTCCCCGTTTACATGCACATCAGTAACCTGACAACGCAAGTAAGCTGCGTTTACATGACTTCATTAATAAATCATGTTATTTCACTATAGTGACGTCAAAATATAATCATCATGAAGTAATGAAATATAATCACCTCTCATGAAGTTATGAATGCAGCGTTTTGACTGAACAACTTCTACTTCTGCTGCACGAGATGAGAACATTTTCTAAGCCATGAAAGAGTCTGCTTTTGTGATATATTTCCTTCTTTCTATAAGGGCAGTCCTGGCCTAATGGATAGAGAGTTGGACTTGTAACCCGAAGGTCGTGGGTTCGAGTCTCAGGTCCGGCAGGGATTGTAGGTGGGGGGAGTGAATAACCAGCACTCTCAATGTGTCACGACTGAGGTGAGACCCTTGAGCAAGGCACTGAAACCCCCAACTGCTCCCCGGGCGCCGCAGCATTGACTGCCCACTGCTCCGGGTGTATGTTCACTACTGTGTGTGTGCACTTGGATGGGTTAAATGCAGAGCACAAATTCTGAGTATGGGTCTCCATACTTGGCCACACACCACTTCCCTTTCCCTTTTTCTTTACTGCAAAACATTTGCTCTGTCTAGATGCGCTTAAATCTGCACTAACGATGCGTTCCTGTCACGTATCACACGTGCACTTCAATAAGCCGTCAGAAAGCGGGTTATCGCGTTTACAAGCCGTGCAAAATCAGAGTAAGAGGCAAAAAAGTACCTGTGTCAGTTTATGCTAACGCCGTTTATGACCTTACTCCGATAAAAGAAAACGGGTTACCACGTTTACATGATCACGTGCGTTTTCGACTTAAGCATAATCGGCTTAAGAACGTGCATGTAAACGCACTCATTGAATGGCACATTTTTTACTGTCATGGTGTGTGAACGAACGAGGGTGAAATAAATGCTGTGTTGCTTCCAATCACTTAGAGTATATTGGGCACTTTGTGAATTTAGATTGGCTTATTCTGACTGTTCAAAATAATGCATGTGTTTTTAAGGGGTATCGGTTAATTTCTTGATTTCCATTTTGACATAGGCTGGTATCTACCTGGAAATGTATGTAACATTTTTGGAAATTCTCTTTAATATATTTGACTTGATTTGATCTGTTTTCCTGTGAAATGTAATATTATTTTGTCATCTTTATTTGAGTTAAAAATAGTCCTTATCTACCTTGATTGACACGGCAATAAAATTCAATCACATTTTTTGGCAGTTAAAGTTTTGGGCATTTTTTTGTTAGATTGGGTGGGTTTTGGTGAGCTTTTGGGCTGGAAATCATCCACCTGATTTGGCAACACAGACCCTCTGGTTTTCAAAAAAATCCAAAACTCTAGCATGTATGTAAATGAGCAATATGTTGAATGGCTAGCTATGCAAATGTACAGATTAGCAATATTTGTGTTCGCACTGCATTTCTGAACAATTTGGACATTAAATTTCAGGAGAAGTCAAGAAAATAAATGATGAATGAGCTCATAAATAAACACTTTGAATTGGAGGGTAAAAAGAAAGACTTACGACTTTGGGATGGTGAAGTATGTAGCATTAATGGCCTCTCTATATGTTTTAAATGGCCGTGTTAATGGGCTTTTTATATGAACTGAAATTGCTCTCTTAATGGCCCTAATTCCTACTATAAAATGGTTCTGTTTGCCAGTCTGTGTGTTTGTATGTGTGTGTGCAGCCTGGCACTATCGATCCCTCCCCTGCAGTCAGCGAGCTGTGAGCTCACACAGAATTGGGAATGGAGGCTTTTTTGCAGGATTCTGTGATATCCACTGTTTTATGAGCTCTGCGCCTCTGTATTTCAGCATGAGTGTTTGCCCTCATTGGCCTTGTGAAAAACAATGTGGTCACCTAAGCAGTGATATCAAAGGAGAATTATACTGCTTTCTCCCCTCTGCCGAGAGATACTCTAATAAGTGTTTCCCTCTTTACCATTTCCCATCAATTTGGACAAAACGTTTCCTCATTAGCCGCCCCTCTGGAAATTACATATTGAAAATGCCCGTCTGCCGAAGTGTGATATTACAAATTTAGTGGTCAATTAGCCTAGTTTTGGGGCCTAAAGTTATAATTAGATTGTTGTGTGACTGAAGGCCCCTCTTTCCTCTCGATCGCAGCTCCCGCATCGCAGAGTGACGTTCTCCACAGCCAATCCTGTGCAAGATCAGCAGGACTCCTCTCAGCAGAGTTACTACGACAGTGGTCTGGAGGAGTCTGAGACCCCCAGCAGCAAGAGCTCTTCAGGACCACGTATCGGCCCCCTCGCCCTTCCCGAGGACCACTACGAACGGACCACCCCTGATGGCAGCATCGGAGAGATGGAACACCCAGAAACCGGTAGGCAATTTAGACTTCTGTTACATCTCATTTGACAGGGTAACACTGGATCCAGTGAAAAGTTGCCAAATGAGTTTTTTTCCATCAACACTGCTTTGTTTTGGCCGAAGCTAGATCTATGAGTTTGGGGTCAGAAGCAGACTCAGCAGGGTCCGTGTCTTGCCCATCAGCAAGCCCTCAATCACAACAGCAAATCATTCTTAATGACCCTCTCACACAAGTGTGCTAATTAAAAACTCCAACTAATGGAGCTTTTGGTCTCTGAATAAATCTGCACTTTGACGTCTGCCCAGACAACATTGTGCTGATCGTAAACAGCTTCTTTGCTCAAGCCAAACTGCTCTCACAGCAGCTGCCGGGGTCATAAAACAATAAGACGGAAAATGAATCCAAAAAAGAGTCTAAAGTCTAACGTCAGTTCCGTTTAGCCGGAGATGTACTAGACATTCTTCCTGTAATTCATTTATGCTGTCGCTCTCATAACCAGAAACATCCTCCCAGCAGCTGCCATTTTAAATGTTGCCTTCCCAAATTTGTCTCTGTTCAATTTAAGCTGTATTACCACAGCAACCATTCCATAATACCACTTTTTCACACATGCCTTCTTCATATTTTTGCTCTATTAGTGCTGTTGTGCTTACCATGCTGATATCCCTATGGATGTCTCAGTGAGCTAGTATTAACATTTTACCTGTGAAATATACCTTAGTCTTCTCATGTAAGTGTTTTAACATGCTCTGTGAAACACAACGTCCTGTTGATTTCACACTGGGAACCTGCACCGCGTGTGGGGTGTGTCTGCCAGCCCCACAGACATGCATCAGATTCTAGGGGAACCGTTTAGGAAGTGAAATGTCAGCACTGCATGTGACTGGCTCTGTGTTCAACAGAGAAAATCCTACAGCAAATGAACACATAACCTTCTGTTTGTACATGGCCTTGTGTGTCTCACCTGATGTGTTATGCATAATTTTGCATGATGGTCTTTGGCCAATATCTTCAGGAAAATATGAATAGAGGGACTTTTGAATAATAATGTTATTTAACTGTTATTTAATCTTATTTTTGTCATGGAATACAACAAAAATGAAAATATCTCCACATAGATTTTTTTATAGGACTGTCATCCTCTAGAAATAACAAAAATATCCTAAAATGTAGCGCTTTAGTCTTTGGAAGCCATATAATAGTCTTGTATGATGAACCGAAATTTAAGTCAGAATTTTTTTTGTTTTTTGTGAAAGACAATATTCTGTTATATTTTATATAACCCATATAATATAACTACACAATAATAACAACAAAAATATTGTTATTATTCATAATAATTATTCATAATATTTTTATTAGTAATATTTTATTGTACTTTACTACATGTAGAATTATTTTTACTAAAAGCTTTTTATTTTATTCAATTATAAAAATTATAAATTCGAAAAAATATTTTTTTAAAAGCCAGTAAAACAATATAGTAACATAATATATTAAAAATGTCAAAAATAGTATTTAATAGTAATAATAATAATAATAATAATAATAATATTTATTTATTATTATTACTGAAATATTTTATTCAATTATATAAAAAGTTTAAACGAGACAATAAAGTAATACATTAACACAATAATAATACTATTTTACTGTAAAATAACAAAACGGGTATTTAGTATTATTATTCAAATAAATGAATAAATTATAAAAATTAAATAAGATAATAAATGTTACCATGTCAATACTACTTACTGTAAAATAATAATAATAATAATAAATTTAACAACAGTTTTACTGTAAAATTATAAAATACTGTAAAACTGTAAAATTACAATACTAATTTTCATGGCTGTCGTAATTTATTTACTTTCAAATCTTCTATTTTTTTGCAGAAAATCACAGGGGACCATAAAGCTTTTTTGTTGACAACAGTTTTTATAAACAATTCTCATTACAAACTTGGGAAGATGGTTGCCGCTTTTTGCATTTTAAAATGCAGATTATAAGTGACCCAAACTCACAACGCTTGTAAAGATGGAGTCGTGTGGAGAAGCATTTGCTGCTAACCAAGCTGCTCCGAAACACCGAAAAAACAGACTGCTCGCTTGTAACAATGTGATCTGCTTGCGTGTAAATAAACACAGTGCAGCACCTTAAGCAGATTGCACAAATTACTAATTTTGGATTCCAAATGGTGATTTTTTTTTTTTATCGAAAAGTGGCAAGTTTGCACCCCTGATCACTGCATAATGCCTTAAGTTTTGGTGTCTTAACTTTTTTACTGTTCTGTTTTTGTCCTGTTAATGTCTACAAATATTGTTTTGGCATTCTCTAGGGGCAAAAAAACAACACAAGGGTATATAAAAAAAATTGAAAAATGTTCATGTATTGGTGAACTTCTTTAAAGACAAGCATGGCACAAGCAGGCTTTTTGTTTTTTGGGGGTGTCACAAGAGTGAGAAGACTGAGGATTGTTGGCATCTTTGATTTGATCCAGTTTGATCTGAAAGTGAGTGAGTCTGACAGCCCTGCTAGCACCGCCGGGTGGGCACGTACACCGATCAGGCAGGGAGGGGAACTGTTAACCAGAGGTAGACCTAATTAAAATATGATTCTCACCTCAGGGAGATTATAAAGAAATCCCTCATTGAGAAATGGAGGAGAAAATGATTTTAAAAAGGCAGTTGTTCCCACTCCCCCACCCCCTCTAGCCATCTACCGTACGGTGCTGCTTCCTGCCCCCTTTTTATTTTCGCAGTGGGATTTGAGTGACAGGGTGACAAGCAGGGGCCGGTGGGGGGTTTTGTTCGCTGCCGTTGCGATGATTGACAGGTGGGGGGGTGTCACTCCGTTTAAGCTGGATGAAAAGCAATATGTGAACTTCACGCACACATTCCTGTGTGTCTGTGGCCCACAGCAGAAATGACACCGTGGATCCCGAAGCAGTTTGGCCTTTGGTTATGAAAAGTCTCTTTTTTTCTGTTGCCGACGTTGGCCCCTTCGTGCACGAAACGATTGTGTTTTATGATTTGCTCTGACCTTTGTTACCAGCCCTCTTGATTCCCAGTTCTCACTGACAGTGCTGGAACACGACGCATTGTTCTCTTGCCTATTTTAGATATACAGTGAACACCTGCAGGCTGTGACTGATTCAGTGACCGACTGCAACTCTAAACCAATCATTTCTGCAGCCCGGGACAACGTGTCGAATATCGTCCATCTCTCAGGCTGAGCAAATGGCAGATGTAATATTTCACATGCCCTTCACGGGATATTTGACACAACAACCATTGTTAGCTGCTATCAATACAGAGCGCAATATACATGATACCTCTAATCCATCCATAAGACCGCAAACTGACGTACCAAGAGCTCCGCTAATGTTTCAGCCTGTCACTACACCGCTCGTTTGTCAGTCGAACTAATGATTGATTGGTGTCATCTTGACAGAGTTACGCAGCACAGAGCAGAGTCTAGTGATTTATATTATGCATATACAGTGCATTGCGTTCACCACAACAGCCACAAACTGTCAATCACACAGTTTGACATTGGTCAACAGATATGTTATTTTTTTCCAAGAGTAGAGTGGTCAGTATTTATGTAGTAGTACATTAAATGATAATAATATAGTATTATTTTTAAAATGTTATTATTAATAGAACAATGAAAATGTTTAAATTATGTCCCATGAAAATTATTTAATGGCACTATTCAGCAACAAAGCACAGTTATTGATATCAATGATACTATTGATTTATCATTGATATACTATTATAGATTTTATTTTTGTGTTTTCTGTTTTCATGTAAATTTTAGAGTTTTTAATTTTGTTGTTTTATACTTGTCTATATAGTTTTTATTAAGTTTTAGTTTTTTTATTATTGAACTTTAAATGAAAATGAGAAATGTTGCCTTAGCTACTAGCTTAAAAATACTAAAAAATTATATATATATATATATATATATATATATATATATATATATATATTAATCAACATTTGAAATGGATCAAAAAAGTTCATCAAAGTTGTCCCAAGACAAGAACTGGTATTGTTTTTATTTTAGTACAAATTAACTTTAATGAAAGGTTTTGATCCACTTCAAATGTTGACTACTTAACTATTTAAAACATAACATTTCTTTAATGCAGTATCCAAGAAAAAGGTATAATAATCCACTTGGTATAATTTATGCTGTTTGCATTTTGTTTTGTGATTTCTGCTTTTCTAGCAATGGCCAATTTTTGTCTCCACAACTTTTTGAAAGTTTCTTCAGGATGTTTTTGTTTGGTTAGTGTGTGTTGTAATGGACGGGCTATACAGTACTGGAATTTGTTATTTTTTACTGCTATATGTTTGTTACAGTAGTTATCAGTTGTGGAAAGCAACAGTGGCATTTTCTCTCCAGCTCACACCTGTCAGACTTGGACTCTAATCTATTGCTTTTCAGCAGCTTGCTATCCGTTCTAGTGAATTCACAAAACAAAATGCAAACAAATGTAACTCCAGTCCAAATATACATCCAGTGAAGTACAGCTGGTTTATTAATTATATAAACCAGGATTAGAACCCGGAACCTCTTGCATTCAAAATAATTATGTTATTATAACAATGTAATACTGTAATAATGACCATCAAGACATTCTTATATGCGATGCCCTTTCTAATTAAGTCTTATTTTGTGCTGCAGAAAAGACACTTGTCTCCAACATCAATGTAATATAAAAATTTACACTTTGACATCTCTCATTTTGCAGTTTGCAGCAGTGTTATATTGTTCCATCAGTAAATATCAAATTTGAGCTCAGGCAGTTGTCAGACATATTCTTATTCTTAAGAAGTCAACAAAACCCTGTCGTCTCCTCTGCGCGAACACCAGTCAGTTGCAGAGGTTTACACTGGATGCTGGAAGAAGAAGTCTTTGAAGTGTGTTTCCATGGCACCCGCGCGATTCCCCTTTGATCCTGGATCAGATTGAAGTGTATGATGTAATTTGGTGGTATATGGTGGGGGAGAGAAGGGGCGGTGGTCTTAAATTCTGGGATTCAATGATTTAGTGGAAGGAAATGTTTTCTGTTTTGTGCTCTCTTACTCACCCTCTCTCTCCTCCTCCCTTTTTCTGTCTGTCTACCTGTCTCTCTGAGTCTTTGTATCCCTTTGTGTCTCTCTATCGCTCTGTCTTTCCCTTGTTGTCGGTCTCGTTTTTGTCTCTCTTCTCTTTCAATCTGTCTCTCGCTCTCTCTCTTGCTCAAGGCTTTTCTCCTTAGAGAAAAGACTCAGACGGGCTTCCTGAGATCTGTGATACACAATTTGATTTTCATGTAACATGATCTGTTGCTATTGATTTCTACAGTTCTCATTTTGGCCTTAACATTAGCTCTGGTTTTTGGTTTGCTCTTGGTTTTTGTTCTGTACTATGTTTCCCTGATCTTCCTGTGTATATTTAAGTACTGCGGGGCGAATGTAAGAAGCACTTTTGTGCACAATATTTAAAAAACCTGTTGTTTACTGTGTTGTGTTTAAATCAAGTACTTGACTGTTTTCAATGTAAACACACACCTCCTTTCCGTGTAAATGAGGCTCGTTATAGATTAGATTACACCTTATTTTGAGGCATCCTTGTTACAGTATAATTATACATTTAAGAATATGTAATTACTGAACTGTAAAATGATTTTTCGAAGTTGTAAATTAAAGATTACTGAAGTATGTTTTACAAGAAAGTGAAGTTCTACTTTTAAATTTAAAAATATTTAATTCAATACTTGATGTTTCTTTGTAATTATTTAAATTTTACTAGCAATTTCTGAGGGAAAATGGTTTCAAAGTAAGTCTTTTTGTGTGTGTGTGTGTGTGTGTGTGTGTGTGTTCGCACCGCAGGAACTAGGAACGTTTTTAGTTCTAGGGACTCTGTTTGGGGGAATTAAATTAGCTCCTTCTTCAGAGTAGGGTCTAAAACAGTACTATAGGAACTACCAGTGACATAAGTATACGCTGATTGGCCAAACGCATACGAAACACTGGCTACCCAGCATTTTTAAAAATCCATGTAAAAATATTTACTCCACCCACATGGAAAACCGTGATAATGGCATTTACTTGTTGTCTGCAGCGTTGTGTTCTTTTCTCAGCCTCGATGATATTCCATGTTCTTTCAATCGCATAAATTGTGCGTTTACTGTACATTCCATCTCCATTATCATGAAACCCACAACACACAACAGTTCCATGACACTGTGATACTATAAAATAAAGTGTTACCATAGAGTATGCCGTATTTATAAAATTACATTCCAGGTGCAATTAACATCGCTCTATTACTGTTTGCGGAAGGCAGATGTAATGGGAATTTCATTTAAGAGATGTTTGCATATATTTACAATTGATCACTGAAACAGTTTGTACATCAAATTGTGGAGAAGAGTTTTATAACCAGCATATATGCAGAAGTGTACTTTCAATACTTGAAGTGAAGTACACTGAGAAAACTTTGATTTAGGATTCAGTGAAACAGTTTTCACTCGGAAATTGCTTGTAAATTTCACAAAGAAATGACAGGTAACACACTGAATTAAGTGTGAAATTTTGAAGTAGAAAGCAAAACATATTCCAATAATCTTCAAAAAAATCTTCTTTTTTTTTCTTTTTTTTTTGACAATATAATGCTGTTTGGTTCCACTAAAACATGCCAGATCACAGTGGTTCACTGAATCCTCCACAATCAAGCAGACCCGCAAAATAGGGAAATGCAGTGTAAAAAATATTCAGCCATTTTATATTTGCATAATTCCTCTAGTCAGTGAATTGGATGCTAAAAAATGCTCCCATGTTTTGTTTTGTTGTTTTTTTTTTTCCTCTGTTTTGGTTCAGAGCTTGGCTAAAGATTCCCATAAACCAACTTTGCAGAAAATCATTGATTTTGTTAAATGAACATTTGCCTAAGCACCCATACATATTTATGCAGTGATGAGTAATTCGCATTGCTATATCACCATATGTAAGCAGATAAATGATACATTACTGTATAATAATTAGATTAATGTTAATTATAAATCATTTTAGACTCTATAGTTAATAAACAGGAAAAAGTCATCGCTTCCCATGGACTGAATGATTGTCAATCTTTTTAGCTGTATTGAACGCAATCTTTCAGTAAATCTGTCATCATCGTGGACATTATTAGAATTGATGAGCATCATTAGTTTAAGTGCTGGCTAATGCTTATTAGTATCATATTAGCATTATGATGAAAAATGAACATGAAATCAAAAGTGTACAGTATATGACGTATACAGTATATTATTTTGCTTGCAGATCTCATCAGTGATTGTTTTCAGTGGTTAGTGTGTTCGTATATGGCCCCATCTGCTTGAGTTACAGTAAATGCATTACAAATGAACCTGCCTGTATATAGAAACATCACTACAATGGCGACAACACAATTTCAGTGTACTACAACAGCTTGCGCTTCACTCTAGGTGCTGTTTTGTATTAAAATTACGGCAAAATAGAGATTTCTGTACTAATGCGTACAGGCGCACCCAGTTTTGATTATGATTTTTCAAGACAGGCAGCGCTAGCAGTGAGAACGTCTGCCATAACAGGTTCGGAGTTTTAATCTTCTCTCTTAATTGGACTCGTTTGATTGGACGAGCCAGGTGTACAGAGCTCATTTATGTAGGCAATCTGAGTGACAGCCAGCGAACAATGACATGCTCGCAAATGCTGATTTTCTCTTTATTGCAGCTTCCTCCACTCGAGAGAGAAGGAAAAAGAGGAGGGATTGACGCTGATGAATCATTCCTTCCTGATAAGTGGTTGTTTGACTCTGATTAGGGCTGCTAATTTTGATTTATGAAGGAACTATCAAGCATGTTTTTTTGTATCGAACGTCGCAGTTTTCTAACGACAATCCAGTCTTGCGTGCGTCTGGAATAATTTGACTCTCAGAAACGCTTTTAAAGGCTCATTAGACACGATTGTCAGAACGCTTGGTCTCTAAGGCACTGATATTGGGTCCTACTCGTGTTAGATTGTTTTTGTACTCTTTAAGACAGGCACTCGCTCGTCCCACAGGGAGAGGCAAGTGCACAGGTTTCCTCCCTGAGAGCTCGCTGGGAGTTTTACACAGGTCAGCGGTGACGTTTGACCACATCTCGGTGCCCGCGGTGTGTCCTGTGTGTGGTGATCAGCTTGGGCTGTTTGATCCCCAGATGGGGGTATTTGCATGTGGCCTGGCTGAGCCTCCTTTTGAAGCCCCAACATGAGCCACAGCACATATGGCCAGAGTGGAAAAAGAGACAGAGATAAAATGGAATAAAATGGCATTTGCATAATGATGAGGAACTTTAACAATGCTGTGTGATTTTTTTTCTTTCTTTCTTTCTTCTTTGTTCCTGTGATGTTTCGGGTCCCTTGTGAAGTCCTAATAATGTAGCATGTCTTTTGAACTCTGCTGACAACTTCTCTCTTAGTTTCAAGCTCTGGGTTTTAATGAAATCATTTTTCATTGTGTCCCGAGCTTGTTCAGTCACACGTCGCATTCAGATCTCATGCCGCTTTAGCGGTTGGTCTTGTTTGTGAGTGATTTGTGTTTGTGTATGATTGCTTGCTAGTTTTTGGGTGTACCAAAGTGCAATACCTGACAATGCATATGCGTATGGTGATGTAGAAGAACTTCATAACTGGTATATATCCAGATGTGCGTTGTAAACAAGTGCACTTTTAACATTTTAAAGAGTCACTTGAGAGTAAACTGAGAAAACTTTGGTGTAGGATTTACTTTGAAAGATTTTCACTCAGAAATTGCTAGTAAATTTTTTGCAAAGAAATGGAAAGTAACATTGAATTAAAAGTGAAATTTTAATTAAAAAAAAAAAAGTAGCATGTCTTTTAAACTATGCTGACAGTTTCTCTTTTAGTTTCAAACTCTGGATATTAATGAAATGTATCATTGTGTCTCAGGCACGTCGTGTTCAAATCTCGCACTGCTTTGGTGGTTGTACTTGTTTGTGAGTGATTTGTGTTTAGGTGCGATTGTTTGCTAATTTGTTTGGCGAACCAAACACGTCTTGGTTTGTTCTGTATGTGGCAATGTATAAACGTATGGTGATGGAGAAGAACACTGCAACTATATATCCATATTATATATATGATATATACTGATATATATCCAGTTATGTAAACAAGTGCACTTTTAACATTTTTAATATTTTCAAGAGACAGGTGTGGTGAAGTTCCCTGACAAATCTTGGATGTAGGATTTACTTTGAAACAATTTTCCCTCAGAAATTAACAGTAGCCTAAATCTCACAAATAATTACAACAGCAAGTAACACACTGAAGTAAGCGTGAATTTTTTAGTATAAAGACTGAAATAGTATTTTTCTTTAAAATGTACTCCAATAATCTTGTTTTATTTAAAATGTAAAAAATAAATACATTTTTGTAGCACTTCCTTTGAACGCTGTTGACAGCTTCCCTCTTAGTTTCAAGCTCTGGGTTGTAATGAAACCATTTTTATTGTGTCCCGAGCTTGTTCAATCACACGTCGTTTTCAGATCTCATGCCGCTTTGGCAGTCAGTATTATTTTTGTGAGTGATTCGTGTTTGTGTGTGATCGTTCACTAGTTTGTTGGGTGAACCAAAGATGACGTGTCTTTGTTTGCTCTGTATGTGACAATGCGTGTGTTGAAAGAGAGGAAGTGAGAGGGACAGACTGAAGAACAGAGTGTTAGTCTGAGGGGGCTTGTTTGTCTTGTGGGTGCCAGCTTGGGCTGTTGCCCAGGTGCCAGCGTTGCGTGAAGACGCGGGGCACGGCTCTGTTCAGACAGATGGCGTTGGGCCTTGTCAGAGTCCCTGCCTGTTAGTAGAATTGATTGCAGGAGCCCGAGCCAGCCTCTCTGCTCTCTGCTCAACCTTCCCCACAAGAGAGAGGCGCATGTGATGCTCTGGATTTTTCGGACAGTATTTTTTTTTTTTTCCCTTGGTGGTTGTTTCAGGTGGAGGGGGGAGGAGTGAAACAATGTGTCCTGGTTCTGTTTACCCTCAAGAGGTGAGCTGTCAGTGGCTCTCTGGCCTTAATGCCAGTAGGTTCCAGCACAGCTATTGTGCTCATTGTTCTATCGTTCATTTTTAACCGCCTTTATTGTTCTGTACTGCACCGTTTACAGTTACAGTGCAGTGGCAGGAAAAAAATAACCAACTAGGGCTCAGATGTATCTGTGTTGCAGAGTTTGGGTGAATGCGGAGAGGCTAAGAGATTGGGTCACAGCCCGGTTTAAAAGAGTGTTCCGGTTCAGAAAATAATTCCAACTGTCCCATATTTCTTTTTAAGGCATATATAATGAAAGTGAATGAGGCTTTGAATGAATGAATGAACATAAAAAAAGGGATAATAGTTCTAGCCAGATAATAGTTCTAGACAGATATGGTTATTTTTATGTAAGATTTTTTTTTCTTTGTGTATTTTTTTTATAGTATCCTTGCACTAAAGACCCGTTCTCACCAAGAACGATAACTATAGTAACATTTTGAAGTGTTTGCTTCATTTAATCAGTTTTCCTCTTCTTAAAGGTTTTATTCTGAAAGCTCAGTGCATTAAAAAACCAAATTAAACTGCATCTTCCAGCTCAAGCATGCAGCGCCTTCCACTTAGCTCATTTTGTCACACATTTAAAGTATTTGGTGTCTAATGGTGTGCAGACCAAAAGCGAAGCGAACATTCGCATCGTGTTACTCGCTCTAGATTACTCGTGAGATTACTACATTCACACAATTTGACTGTCTTCTCCAGGAATTGCACCTGGATGACAGTGTCAAATCGGACATGTCAGTAAGCTATTTGCTGAAAATTTTCAACTCACGCAGAAGACAGGATTGAGGCGAATTTGCATTGACAATCTACTAACGCAAATAATTACATTCGCTTTTGGTGTGCACACGACATAAGTGTGTGTAACACTAAAGGAGTACTGCAAGAGGTAAATATAAATGACCTCAGCAAAGTCATTTATTTAATCATTTTAATATTATTTAGAAGTGAGAATCTGCGGTCCAATCTGATCTGCCTTTTTTTTTTCTTTTTTTTTTGGTGCAGGTGCACTCTCTTTCTCTTCTCCAAGTTCCCATTTTCAGCCCTCCCTTCACATATCGCTCCGATGTTTACCCAGGATTGTCTGTAATGACCGTGAGGCGATCTGGCCCAAGTGGTGGAGATAACATCTGTCATTAGGACAAAGTGGATCACTCAAAGTACAGCCGTGGGTTCAGGGCTTGATGGGGTCTTGGCAATGTGAACTGATCATAGATAAAAATTAGATGATTATCGCCTTCACGGAACGTCAACATCAGCCTTCGGTTTGTGCCTCAATGAAACTGATCATACCCTCATCATGTCACATTACAATAAAGCACAAATAAGCCCTTTCAAACCTCTCGCCTGCTCCTCGCTCATTTTCCAGCAAATAACGCCCAATTTTTCCTTAAGTTACATCATGTAGACTGATGAGTCTGGCTGGTTGTTGTATATCGAACTATAGCATGGCTTTACTGCAGTGAGATTTCTCATCTTCGTGCCACATATAATTCATCTCTGATCCAAGTTTCATCTCGATCTGCTCATGTGGTCCAGCCTGAAGTCATTTAATCCAGTGAAAGTCAATAATATATCATTCCGTTATTATTTATTTAATAGCCGTGAGATATTAGTTAATTCATAAACACCAGTAAAGCTGAAATGTTGGTGTTTAAATAGATTTTTTTCAGCAAGTTTCAATAGATTCTATATTCTTTTTGTGAGCGGTCGATTTGAGCATGCTTTCTGTGAGTGTGCGTGCCTGTATGCTAATCAGAAGCAAAACCTTTTATACTGCCATGTGGATTGCTCACACAATAAACATCTTTGATTGTCTGACAGATGGAGCACATTACAATACACATAGCACAATAAATAACACGCAAAGTTGGGGAAGCTGACATTATAGACTTAAGTTAGAAGAGTATAATGGGAACTCTTAGACATTATAGAGACATGGGGGATCATTTTAAAAAATGCATAAAAATACTCCACGGTGTTTGTATGCGTGGTTGCTGTGGACTGATGTTGCAGAACAGTGGCTGATGGGATGTGATGAGCCGAAGCCAGACAGAGGATTAGCTCAAAACAAAGAGGAAAGAACAACATATCTGAGCTCAGGCTGGAGCTCCACAGTCTCTGTAAGGGGGTTCCTGAGCAAATTAGACACACCACGAGCCAATGGACCCTTTTTGCACTGTTGAATTGTGACTGTGATGACACGTTTTCACAGTTATAAACATCATAAATGAAAGTTTCATTATATTTTTATGAGGGCTGTGCAATTAATTGTGTTTCAATTTCGATTCGAGATAAAGACAATTATTGTGCCACATTCCACCCCTTTCCTGTGTTACACTTTCACTTCTCCTTAAAAGCCCAAACTTAACGTGCAAATCAGTAAAATCAATGTGACTTTTGCAAAATGGGACATGCTTGGTTTATTAAAGTTTATTAGTGTTATTAAAAGCTCCAAATAGATCTTGCGATGTTCCTCAGGCAGCTTTCTGTGCATGCGTTTCGAGATGGAACATAACACAAGTAAAGTGAAGTTTTAGCTTAGGGTGCATGCTTAAACAGTCAAATACAAGCTAAAATGTCAAAATGTGGTGCTTGGTGTTAATTCACCTAAACCCTTGTTGATTATGTCTTAAGTGAACATAAACAGTTGAGAGTGAAAATACGGGTAATAGTATACTGGATCCATGCAGCTCTTAAAGTGATAGCCAGGCTAATATTTCTGCTGCCGTCTGTGTTCTTAATATTAATCAAACAACAAAAGACAGAGAAAATCACTCACTGCTCTTGACTGAAGGACTTTTGTAGATTTAATAAGAAACAAAGAAGAAACAAAGCAAGTTTAATTCTTACAGTGAAGACTATGCTGTTTTATTTTACATTCGATTGTTCAATTTCTGTAGTAGGCTGTTAGCTGAATACTTCAGACCTGCATAAAAGAAACAAAGCACTATTTGCTTCACTTGTATCTTTTTTTCTATTATTATCATTTTTCAATTTTTTTTTTTTTTTTTACACACACACACGCACACACAAACATACATGCATACAAGTATTTGCTACCTCGAGGTGGGACAGAAACCTCTCAGGTTCCATTAATAATATCTACATGTGTTAGGAAAGATTAAGCAAGTCTTGGGGGTTTGGAACGACATGAGGGTGAGTAAATGATGACAGATTTTGGGGTACTTTTTGAGTGTTCTTCTAATTCAGTGGCGGGAGGAGATAGGAACTGACAGCAAATTTGAACTCTTTGTCTTTTCTGACTAATGTAAAGTCATAGAAATGCTATTGTGAGTTTTATTTTTCTTTTGCTATTGAGACAAATAGGAAGGAAAAATTACATTTATCATAGTTTCCATTTACCATTATAGAAGATTACCCAAATTTGATGACTTCTGTCTCTGAGAACCCTGGAATTGTGAAAAAGTCCATCAGATGATCAAGGAGGGGTTATGCGCAACCAAAATCCATGCACCACCTCTGCACCGCAATGATTTGCCCAGAAAAGCTCTCTTAGAGCAGGTAGAGCAAAGGGCACTTTTGAGAGACTGCTGGCTTGCGGCCAAATCCACTTCCACCCCAGTTGGGCTGCTCATACAGGCAAAGAAATGCCCTGGGGCTCATACCTCCATCTCACACACACACACACACACACACACACACACACATACACGGAGAGCCAGCAAAGCACTCTATAACTACTGAACTGGCCTGCCATGATGGATGGCACTAGAGGGAGCGGAGCTGTGTGGCTCTGACATGTACTTCCTTATTTTCAGTAGTGCTGAGAGGAGCAAGTCCACTGCGGCCATTCTCCATCTTCACCAGCAAGCCAAAGGCAACACGGTCCGTGCAGTCAAACATACGCTGTAAATCCACAGACAGAACACAGTCCCGTTCCGTTGCACGTATTGATGCGGCCATACACACCATTGCCCATTCGCTCCATGCTCTAATGCTTTGTGATTATACAGTCACGCACCAGAAAGCCAGACTTTAATTGTTACTCCATAATCCAACAGCAAACTGATAGTGCCAAAGTGTGTTGCATCAAAGCCAGATACGACCATACAAGCGCCAGCAATCACCATAATAAAACCCAGGACATGCTACAGCCAAGCAGCACCACTCCAGCGCCAAGAGGAAAATGATCCCTAGCCCAAAAATTGCTGCTCATCAGGAGGACCTGGCAGAAGCGAGTGGCTAATCAGTTCATCAGAACGGCCGCACCACCTCCCAACCTCTCTCCCTCTCCCCTCCTGGAGGTAGAGGTCTGCATTCGACACAACTGAGTGTGCCACGGGACAAGTTCTGAATTTCTGTGTGCAAGAGGGAAGATAATGATGTGCATGCAGGAGGCGGGAGAAAGAAATCACTTGTGGGACTCCCACAAAATATAAATATCTAAAAATAAAAATTACTCAAATTTGTTTTAAGGTAGAAAACTTTTACAAGTGCAGGGTTGGATATTCTCCAAAGGGACATAATCTTGTGGAAACGAGACTGAAAAATCAATCCCGTGCAGACCTATACTTGGGGGATCTTTAGATCTTCTAGAAGAAGCTTCTCATCAATTTCGTTCGTTCTCAAATGGAAAGGCATGGCACAGCACAGGAGGAAAACGGAGACCAAAGACAACTGCAGCAACCCAAATGCTCCAAACTGCAATCAACACTCTCACAAGTACAAAAATAGAGTAGTGCTGTGTTCAATAATGAATCAAATCTTCCTTGAAATCTTTTTTGCACTTTCTGGAGTGAAAAATTTAGAGGCTGAGATTAGCTTAACAAAAGCCCCACGCTGAGTCGGTAGAGATTGAAGGATGGGTAGACATGATCAATTGGTTGAAATGCTACTTGTTGTGCCCTCAAAGGCCCTTCTCACTCCAAATATGAAGGGTTTTGTTACCGAGAAATGACCTGCTTTCAGAAATTTCCTTGTTACAGAAACAACACGGGATAATAGATGTCCATAATACTTCAGCACCTGAAAATTTGCCATCATTACTTCTTTAATATGTATCCTTCTTGGGATGTTTCTGCCATTATGTGAAAGATTCCAAGATGTGTCTTATTTTGTGTTATTTTCTCGGCTGATTTTTCTCATTTTCTTTGTCTTTCCTTGTTGCTCTAGAGAGGAACATGATGTACTCAGCAGTGCCAGCTTGTTAGAGGAGCTTCTGTGTCTGATAATAACCTCAGCATGTCAGGCAAAACCAAGCTGTGTCATTTTCAAGAAGACGGCTGCCACAAATTATTACCGAAATATAGACATCATTGTTTTTTTCGTGGTTAACCACAGGGCACCTGATTTTTGATAATAGATTCTTATAATTACATGAGAATTTTGCACATTTGATTAAAACCATGGACAATTGTGGAGTCAGACAGATTCTTTTCATCTGGTGTGCTTTTCCGTGAACTGGACTGTAATTTCCAGTTGACTAGAGCACAGTGGCGCACTCAGAAGCAGCAGGTAGAAGGAAAGAGATGGAGGGAGGGTAACGAAGGGAGAGAAAATGTGGCAGACTGGAGAGAAAGTAAAAGAGGATAGGAGGGGGTGGGAGAATAAAAGCAGAAAAGCAAGGTAGAGAGAGTCATTCGGAAAAAGCACCAGAAAAAAGAGGATCAGAGAGACAGAGAGAGGGCAAAAGGCTGAGGGTACGTTAGAAAGTGTGCACGCCGGATCAAACAGGAGGTGTTCTGTGAAATCTCAGGAAGAGCAACATGCCCATTTCCCCTCCCGACTACCCCTCGGCTGGAGATCAGACAGAAAGGAAACCTGCCACAGATCCACGAGACCAGTCATCCCACTGGTTCCCTGATGCAAGAACACTGCAAACCCACCCTTACATGTGTCTTAAAATGAAGGACGGGCAAGTTTTGCATGCAAAGGTGGTCATGGCGAAGCGCCTGTAGCGTGCAGTTTACCTTTTTTGTGCTCTTTCATCTTTCCTTTTTCTGACTTCCCTTTGGTCTCTACCAGGTTGTGTGCTGTGATTAAGGCTGTAAACCTAGATGGTTTCAAGCTTTTGTTGTACAGAGAAAACACCAAAGTGTAGTCCAAACCCCATACACAATGGCAATCACAGTAAACGCCAAAACACACACGCCTTTAAGATGACATTTATGAATGCAGTAAGCTGCTCAAAGCTTTGAAGGGCAGTTATAATCAAGCTACAGTCTTCTACAGCCAATTAATGTGTATGCTGGACAAAGCCAAGTCACAATCACATTGTCTGGGTCTGTGTATTGGACTTTGCAAAAAATACTGAATTCAGTGCTTTGAAACTATTTTCACTAAGAAAATATTAACAAAGAAATGGCAAGGCAAACGTTAAATTAAACATGAAATTTCGAGGTAGAAAGAATGAAATAGTGAATAAATTGTTTCAGGTTTTTTAATAAACTTTTCCACAATGTAACATACTAATAATTACCTGCACTGTTGGTTGTACAGGAGCATTTTAAAATTACTTCAAATGTGGGGCACACTTAATCAGAGTTACAGTAACTGTTTTATAAACACTACTTCTTTAATATGACGTTTTCCAAATGAAACCAAGAGGGACTGGACTTTTATATATTTGAGTATGATTAGATCATGAAATATTAGAGTGTACTACTAATGGTTATTTTTCCCTGCTTACATGTACCCTTTGGTTCCGTCAGCCATTTTGGACAAAACTGTTATGCTGTTTTCAAGAAATACTATGAAATTATTATTTTTTTTTTAAATATTGTGTACTCATCAGTCATGCATTATTAGATACATTTAGGAAAGTAGGGCTTTGATTCCATTTTTTCTTTACTCGCATCTAAATACATGCCTTCTTTTCTAGTTCAGCTAAACCAACTTCAAAAATATTGTAAATAGATCTGCATTTGATTGGCTATTACTCTATAGTTTAAATCAAATATATTGGAAGAAATGAGATCCAGTAATGGACAATAAATGTAAGAAACTGCTTTCACACCTGCCTACATAGAGCCACAAGAATATCACAAACACTTTTCTACACTCCCAACACCTCACCGTTCAAACACCATCTGTAGCACGCATCTTTCTTGCATTAACACGTGTGCACACACTATTACTTCACAAACACATAGACTGTAGCGTCATCTAACACACATGCTCCTTTTCCTACGCACACCCTATCCCTCACACATGCACACATAGGTTGCGCCTCTAACGCACACACTCAATTATATTCCGAGTTCACCACACACTTTTTTTCTCCCACACATTCTAGCCCTCACACACACACAAACAGGACTGAAGGACTCTAATGTGTTTGTTCCAGAGGGGCGAGTTGATCTATTCCGCTTGGTGAGATATAAAGCCTCTTTCCTCCTCCAGTAAACGCCCCCTTTTACACTATTCCAGACCTCTTTGATGTATTGACCATGTCAGCTCCTGCTTATTGGGAGTTTTTTGAAGCATACGTACGTTTGTGCGGTGGTGGGGTCAGTGTGGTGTTTTCGTGTGGAGAGAACTGTCAGTTATGTTGTGCCGGTGGAGCCTCACAGAGCTCTTTTTAATGAGTGCATTAAAGCTGCATGGATGTTCAAGGCCAGTGGAGGTACGTCCCCTGAGCCCCAGCGTCTGCCTCAGGGCTGCCATCTGTAGTTCTCTTGCACATTTAAGGGTCTCCACTACTTTTCTCTTCATTTTCTCTGTCTCTGGAAGATGAAGTAGTTTGGAACTATGGCGAGAATCGAAAGTGGAGAGAAAGGTAACATGGCAGGTGGAGTGTGCAAATCAGAGGTTCTCAACATTCTGCGGTCTGCAACCCATTCCTTGGGATCAAAAAATACTTGCGACTAGAGATGGGAATCATTAATAATTTAGCAATTCCAATTGCTCTTAAGGTTTCTGGTTCCATAAACAGTTTATATTTGGAGAAAAACAATTTGATTGCCAAATGAAGAGCTAATTTCAATGATAAATGTACAGACTTAATGTTTTTTTTTTTTGTTTTCATTTTTTAGAGGTGTGATTAATGCAGTTCAATAAGTTACCTGTGTCACTATTATGCTCTTTTAATTTCATTATCATGGACTTTTATTTTTTGTTTTTGCTACACACACTGTTTCGTAGTTCACTTACTAGTTAGATTACCTTATGTTGTTTTCTTTAATAAACTGTTATTTTGTACATTTATAATCATCTTCATCATCTTTGGAACTAGATGTAGGCATGTGCGATAGAACGGTATCGGTATTTATCAACGATACACCTTCATCGATAACAATAGAAAAAATGTTCGATATAGCGCACGGTATAGGCATGTGCTATGAGTGACACAGACAGCACACACAAACACGAAAATGTGTGGAAATGAGTGCTGTGCCTGCCTGTGATGAGGACATTGTGAATAAAAATTGAATATTAGTTTGAATGCAAAAATGGTACAATCGAATGTTAGGTGTGCGTCAGGGAGCGTCATCAGTGGCACACGAGATGCGGTGATGATGATATAAGTGATGTTGTTGCATTTTAAAGTTTTGTTAGTCTAGCCCACGAGATGCGCCGTTGCTGCATTATTCATTAAAAATATTAGAGAAATATAGTAGCTCAGTGCGTAGAAGATCTTGATTAGGTTAAAACCAAAATCAAGCCATTCACACAGAACGCATATTTAGCATTTTTTAGACAGACAAATAAGACACTTACGTCTCACACAAGAGATGTATAGAAAGCCATGCTAAGTTAAAACAGTTTAAACGTTTAGAAAACACGTCGCAAATTTGTGGAGGTTTATTCCTTTTCACTGCGTCTCATACGTTTTTAAATGCAATCTGTGTGATCGGCGATTCGGCTCTTTGTATGAAGCATAATGTTGTTTTGTTCATTGTTTATGCAATTTATGAAATTATGTTTTATTTATATATGTTAATTTAGATGTTATCCATGTTTTTTTTTTAAAAAAAAAACAGTTATTTCATTGTATTGACAATTTAACGCTGCATTATTTTGCTCATTGCGCCCTCCTGTGGCTTCGGGAAACAAGCCAAAAGTTTCCTTAAAGGGGTCATATGATGTTGCTAAAAAGAACATTATTTTGTGTATTTGGTGTAATGCAATGTTTATGTGGTTTAAAGTTCAAAAAACACATTATTTTCCACATACTGTACATTATTGTTGCTCCTCTAAGCCTCACTTTTCTGAAACGCATCGATTTTAAAAAAGCTCATCGTTCTGAGAAGCGAGGCGTGCTCTGATTGGCCAGCTATCCGGTGCGTTGTGATTGGCCGAATACCTCAAGCATGAGACGGAAATGTTACGCCCCTCACCATATTGTGATGGCGTTTCATGCCGCGACCACACAAAAACAATAAAACCCATTACAAACGAGGCATTTGTTGCATCCAGTGGAGACATAATTACGGATTATAATGACTTATGCGGTCTTTTTACACGTCGCGTTGCATTGCGCCACGTAAACATTACCATGTCTGCATTTGTGATCGGAGAAACGACAAACAACAAGCACTACTCTACACTGCTCAAAACT
>JAFVLL020040535.1:0-28451 GCA_021397915.2 Tor tambroides
ATCCTCTGCGTCTTCAGTGGCTCAGATGTCGGGAGTAAATGACGACTGCTATATTCATTATTACATCCAACAACAAAACGCCTCAATCGCTTAATCGGAGACATCTTGTCTTCCCCTGCACCGGAGTCAACACAATGGCAGTCGGACTGTTTACAGCTCACTCAGTTCACTCAGCTCACTCAGGGAGGGTCTAAGTGAAGACGGTCTTGTCAATCAACTATTGTGGGAGGGAGGCTGTACAGAACTACGTCATTCTGACAGGAATCTTAGAACAGCCTGATTTGAGAAAGGGGATTTTAAAATAGGGGTTTATAAAAAAAAAACACTGGGTGGATTTTTATCATTATAGGATGGATGTGTACACATACTTCCAACACACATTTATGTTCAAACAACTTGTAAAGTGAATTTTGCATCCGATGACCCCTTTAATATTTTTTGGGACATATACTTTTTTCAGGATTCCTTGATAAATGAAAAATTAAAAAGAACAGTGTTTATTCAAAATATAAATTTTGTGTTACAATATACACTACTATTCAAAAAAATTTGGGAGCAGTAAATTTTTTTCTTTCTGTTAATACTTTAATTCAGCAAGGATGTGTTAAATGGATAAAAAGTTATATTAAAGACTTATATTGTTAGAAAAGATTTCTATTTTAAATAAATGCTGTTCTTTTTGACTTTTTATTCATCAAAGAATCAAAGAAAAAGGTAGCACAGGATCAAAAAATATTAAGCAGCACAACAGTTTCAACACTGATAATAAATCAGCATATTATAAAGATTTCTGAACGATCATGTGACACTGAAGACTGGAGTAATGATGCTGAAAATTCAGCACTGCGTCACAGAAATATTTTGAAGTATATTAAAATAGGAAACCGTCGTCTTACATTTCATACAGTTGACTGTAGACAAATATGATGCAGGGCAACAACTCCCTATGCCCTAAAATTCAAGATATTGGTGCAAAAAATGCTCCTGTATGAGGTTTTGTTCTCATATTTATATCACATGATAAGCGATATCACACTAGCAGTGAGAGCAATATCACATGGGTGCTGTTTTTGTCTTGAATAGTACGAGTGCAAATGTGATTTTACACAACAGTTCAGTAAATAAGACGTTAATATTGTGTTATATTTTTAAACACAGTATTGTCTGTTTTTGCTCAGTTTTGCCAACAAAAATATTACCTATAAAGCGACAGAAGAATTGTTGCGCGTCTCCGAGCAACACAGTGGTTTTTAGTTTCTGAATGAATCCGCGTTTTAACGAATCGTGTGAACCAATAATGCTTCAAAGGCACATTCATACGGTGGCCGAGAGAGCTCAACGTGCAGCAACTTCAGAAAACACATGCAAATAAAAGCAAATCAAGAAAACATCTTCATCAGTTTGACAGCAGGTGCTGCAAATGCTCACAATGCAAACAAATAAAGAAACGTGCTGCACATGCTCACAACACAACCAAATAAAGAATTTTATTTGCAGTGCTTTTCTTTGTTTGATTGTGTTGTGAGTACAACCCAAATTCTGGAAATATTGGGACGTTTTTTAAATTTGAATAAAATGAAAACTAAAACAATTTCAGATAACGTGAGCCAATAGTTTATTCACAATAGAATATAGATAACATAACAAATGTTTAAACTGAGAAATTTTACAATTTTATGCACAAAATGAGCTCATTTCAAATTTGATGCCTGCTACAGGTCTCAAAATAGTTGGGACAGGATCATGTTTACAATGGTGTAGTATCTCCTCTTCATTTCAAAACAGTTTGAAGACGTCTGGGCATCAAGGTTATGAGTTTCTGGAGTTTTGGTGTTGGAATTTGTTCCCATTCTTGCCTGATATAGGTTTCCAGCTGCTGAAGAGTTTGTGGTCATTTTTGACATTTTTTATTTAATGATACGCCAAATGTTCTCTATAGGTGAAAGATCTGGACTGCAGGCAGGCCAATTCAGCACCCGGACTCTTCTACTACGAAGCCGTGCTGTTGTAATAGCTGCAGTATGTGGTTTTGCATTGTCCTGCTGAAATACACGTCATCTGGAGGGGAGCATATGTTGCTCTAAAACCTTTATATACCTTTCAGCATTCATAGTGCCTTCCAAAACATGCAAGCTGCCCATACCGTATGCACTTATGCACCCCCATACCATCAGAGATGCTGGCTTTTGAACTGAACGCTGATAACATGCTGGAAGGTCTCCCTCCTCTTTAGCCCGGAGGACACGGCGTCCGTGATTTCCAACAAGAATGTCAAATTTGGACTCGTCTGACCATAGAACACTTTTCCACTTTGAAACAGTCCATTTTAAATGTGTCTGTAAATTTGTATATGCTATGTTGTTGCTGCTTTCTTGGCCAGGCCACTCTTGCAAAAGAGATTTTAATCTCAATGAGTTTTTCCCCTTTTTAAAGAAATGAAATGAGCCTTGGCCCACAGGACACGGCAGCACTTCTGGACCATGTTCACGTATGGCTTCCTTTTTGCATGATAGAGCATTAGTTGGCATCTGCAGATGGCACGGTGGATTGTGTTTACAGACAGTGGTTTCTGGAAGTATTCCTGTGCCCATTTAGTAATGTCAATGACAGAATCATGCCGATGAGTGATGCAGTGTCGTCTGAGTGCCCAAAGACCACGGGCATCCAACAAAGGTCTTCGGACTTGTCCCTTACGCACAGAGATTTCTCCAGTTTCTCTGAAACTTCTGATGATGTTATGCACTGTAGATGATGAGATTTGCAAAGCCTTTGCAATCAGACATTGAGGAACATTGTTTTTAAAGTATTCCACAATCTTTTTACGCACTCTTTCACAGATTGGAGAGCCTCTGCCCATCTTTACTTCTGAGAGACTCTGCCTCTCTAAGACATCCCTTTTATAGCTAATCATGTTACAGACCTGATGTCAATTAACTCAATTAGTTGCTAGATGTTCTTCCAGCTGAATCTTTTAAAAAATTTCTTGCTTTTTCAGCCCTTTGTTGCCCCCGTGCCAACTTTTTTGAGACCTGTAGCAGGCATCAAATTTGAAATGAGCTCATTTAGTGGATTGAAGTGTAGAATTTCTCCGTTTAAACATTTGTTATGTTCTCTATGTTCTATTGTGAATAAAATATTGGCTTATGTGATTTGAAAGTCTTTTAGTTTTCATTTTATTCAAATTTAAAAAACGTCCCAACATTTCCGGAATTTGGGTTGTACTTACAACACAACCAAAGAAAGAAAGAGCATTTGCAGCACGTGTTGTCAAATTGATGAAATTATTTTCTTAATTTGCAGGTGTTTTTTTCTGTTTGCAGTGCATTTCTTTATTTGGTTGTGTTTTGAGCATTTGCAGCGCGTGTGTTGTCAAACTGATGAAGTTGTTTTCTTAATTTGCAGGTGTTTTTTTTTCTATTTGCAGCGCGTTGAGCTCTCTCGGCCACCGTACATTCATAAAGAGAGCTATTTACTGAATTCCTGAATGAATCAACCGTTTGAACGAATCGAATGAAAGACTCATAAAGACATTTACCGCCATCTGCTGGCAGTTTTATTTTCTTATTTAGAGTATTATTTCATTTAAAAAAGGAGAAAAAAAAACTTTAAAGGGATAGTTAACCCAAATTTTTTTTAATTCTGTCATCATTTACTCAAACCTGAATGACTTACTTTCTTTTGTGGCACATAAAAGTAGGTATTTTGAAGACGGTTGGTAACAAAGGTGTTTTGGTTACCAATGACTTCCATTGCATGAAAAAAACCAAAACAAAAAAAAAACAGATGTTTCTCAAATTATCTTCTTCTTTTATCTAGCCTAAATGTTTATGTGTAGCCTAATACATTTTATGTTGAATCAAATAAAATAATTATTCCTAAAGACACTATTTGTAATGTCTACTTAATACTTTCTCATTTAACACAAAAATGGCATTAAATAATCTTTCGGGGGTATTTTCACAGCCAAATGTAATTTGCGATTAATTAGATTAATTTGTGATTTATTAGATTTCACTGACAGCCCTAATATATATATGAAACAAAAACAAAAACTTAAAATTATTTAATTTTTTTTATTTCAGTTAGTTGCCAAGGCATTATTTTTCATTTTAAGTTAGTTTAACTTGATGTGCTAAAATAACTAAAACTGAAATAAAATTAAAAATTAAAACTAACAAAAATAACAAAAAAAACACAACAAAATCACTAAAACATTAACTAAAATTAAGATGAAAAACAGAAAATATAAAAATAAAAACAAATTTCAAAATATTACAACACTATTTCAATTATACAAAAAATAGCATTGCTCCTGGGATTTTTTTTTTTTTAGCTTTATCTCTGTATCTGTAAATGGTACTCTGAATATTCTGAATGGTGTTTCAGAATATAAACATCAGACATCAGGCCTGTGATGTAGAGGAAACACTCGGTAGAGCCCAACCTGATCTGTGCTCATGAACAAACAGAGTTAAAACTGTTTGAGGAAGAAGTGTTAAACAGCAGTAATCCTTTCTCCGAGCTGTGTTTGATGAAGCGGTTAACTCCATCGCTCTGAAAGCTCTGGTTTACGGCCAGAGCATAGCAGGTGGATTCAGGGCGGCACATGAAAGACTAGGAAGTGTTTCCCACACTGCAATTGTAGCAGGTGCTGGAGCTTTCACCCCGGCCTCTCTGTGCTTCACAGACGTGTTAAAGATCAAGACCAGCGGATTATGCAGAGATAAACAAAACAAAACATCTCACATCAACACTCCATCATTCTCAGAAATCAAATCCACAGACTCTTATTGAACTGAATGGGAAAGCCTGCACTTGTCAATGAATATCATTCAGTTGCACAAAGAAAATTGTATCTAACCATGTTCTTTAAAAATGTACAATTGAAATCATTATTATGTCTGCTCATTCTGTAATTTCTTGTAAATATTAGGGTAAACCAGGCGATCCAGGATTTGATGGGCCTCCTGGTCCTAAGGGATCTAAAGTAAGTTTTTAGTGCACTAATTCTGACTTATTTTTAGCATGATGTTGTGTTTTCAAATCTGATTTAATATGACTTTCTCTGTTTTATCCATAGGGAGAGGCAGGTTTAAATGGACGTCCAGGATTAGAGGGTCTAAGGGTACTATATCCTGATATATTACTCTAAAATAGTTATGGATATACTTTTTATTTGTATGTTCATTGCTGGGTCTCTGATTGATCAAGTACTTGCTGCTTTTATTGCAGGGAAGACCAGGATCAAAAGGAGAAAAGGCAAGTATATTTGACTTAATGACAGTGAATTCACTTATTTTACTCTACAACATGAAGCTGTCAAGCTTATCAGCAAACGATGAGAGTGTTTCATCCTGAATGATGCTTTTAAAACATCAGTACAGTGTTTCACAGAAGAAAGCTTGATGGTGAAGTGTTATAGATGATATCAGCAGGACAATGAAATTTACTCTCACTCTCTCTCTCCGTTCTGTAGGGCGGGAAAGGAGAATGTGGCGCCCCAGGGATAAAAGGAGATCAAGTAGGTTTTAGGAAATGATTCTCCGGACCTGTGGTCTGTATGTGGCCCACAATGTGTCTTGATGATCCTGTCTCTCTTTCCCACAGGGCCCAGATGGACCTCCAGGACCACGTGGACCGCGAGGAGATCAGGTTGCCTGTATCAAGTTTGTGATATATGCATGAATTTACCTTGATTTATCATTATGATTTGTTGCCTTTCAAAAACATAAAAAAATAAATAAATAAATAAATAAATCTTACCAAACGTTGGACAAGAATATGACAAAATATGATGAATATAATATCTGTTTTATTTATATCTGTTATTATTTATTTAATTAATTAATTAATTAATTTTTAATTATTGCATTTTTTTATTTTTTTATTGCATTGAATAGTGATGATGAGCTTTTGCATTAAAGTAATGAGAATTTGAGTAGAAAAATTAATGTCAAAAAATTGTTAATTCAAAAAGAAGTCTAATTTTCTTCATGCAAAATTTAATAAATTATTTTTTCGGTCATACTTTATTTTAAGGTCCAATTTTTGCTATTATGCTATTAATAAACAATTAACTATGACTTTTGCCTTAATAAACTCCTAATTTGCTGCTTGTTAATAAGGTAGTTGTTAAGTTTAGGTACTGGGTAGGATTAGGGATGTATAATATGGTTGTGCAGAATATGTGCTTTATAAGTACTAATAAACAGCCAATATGTTAATAATAGGCATGCTAATAAGCAACTAGTTAATAGTGAGAATTGTTCCCTATACTAAAGAGTTACCATTTTTTCTTTTGAATTATGGGTGACATACAAGCAGGAAATTTCAGACTTTTGATCCCAATTCAATATCTGAAAATCTGCATATAGACAGAGTGATATAGCACAACTTTATAAAGAAGTATATCATTATTATGAAGTAAGAGTAACACACCTCCCAAGCGCAGTGAGGAAACGATCAGGCTCACACAGTCAGACGATCTCTTCTGTCCCTGCACTAATGGAATGTGATCGAGGGATTTAGTGCTGTTCTTACACTAATGTAACATAGCTAAAGCAGTGAATCCAGGCCTACAGGCCTTTGTTCCTCTCTGACGGCTGTCTTTGTTCCTCTGGATTAGCATAAGGACAGGGGTTACTATCTCCTGCCCTCCTCCTTCAGTCTCTGTCCCTGTGCTTTTGGTGTGATGACAGCAGCCTCCGTTTTTTGACCCGATTCAGATTTAGAGCTTCAGTTTCCCACACAGTCTATTCTCTGGTGACGGGGAATCTGTCTGGCTGTCATTTGTCCAATGTAAACACATCATAAGTGATGGCACGGCTAGCTTTACTATCCTTGTCTGTTTCAGTTTTTTTGAAGCAGCTACAATTTGTGGAAACAAGCTTACCAGTTTGGGTCAAGGTCTGCATAAAACAGTTTACAGGGTTTAATTAAATAGTCTACAGAAATACATGCAATTCTGAAAGTGCATAACAGAGATATGAATTTATATGCATTTGTGTACACACGTTAAGTTAGTCAGTTATTCAAACTGACTAAAACTGTTGGGAAAAGATTTTAAATGCAATGATTTATCCTGATATGATGACTTTTCCTGTGGCTCCTCTTTTGGACAACATTAGTATTACTGAATTGAATTGAATTGAATATTACAGCCTTCATCTGTGAGTTGAAATGTCTGATAATTTACGATTTGCTGTTTGCCATCTGAGCATCATAAATTCAGAATGTCCATATCTCTGCATGTACAATTTTTTTTGATAATTTTAGACTTTGCGCACAAAGGATATAATTAGTCCTAATAGGCCAGACCTAAAAATAGGATTATATCTGATTACATTGCTAAACAATTTACCGCAATACAATTGTTTACAAATACAAGTTGCTTAAAACTATGGAAGCCTGTTTCCACCACTGAATAAAAAAGAAGGTAATTGCGACTTTTTATTCCACAGTTCTGACTTTTTTTCAAACTATTGTGAGTTTATAGTTCAGTTCAGATATTTTTCCCCTCAGAACTGTTATATAAACTCGGAATTCTGACTTTTTTTCTCAGAATTACAAGACATAAACTCAAAATTGCCAGTTAAATTTAGAATTGCATGATATAAATTCACAATTGCGTGTTGTAAAGTCAAAATTGTGAGATATAAACTTGTGACTGTGAGGATATAGTCACTCGATATAGTATTTTTCTCCTCAGAACTGGCCTTTGTAACTCGCAATTGCGAGTTTATATCTCACAATTCTGAAAAAGAAGTCAGAATTGAAAGAAAAAAGTCAGAATTGCAAGATATAAACTCGCAATTGCAAGAAAATAGTCAGAATTGTGAGACAAAAAGTCAGAGCTGCAATTCTGACTTTCTCGCAATTGCAAGTTTATATCCCACAATTCTGATTTTATAACTCGCAATTGCAAGTTTATATAACACAATTTTGAGGAAAAAAGTCAGAATTGCGATTCTGACTTTGTTACTCGTAATTACGAATTTTTATCCTGCAGTTCTGACTTTACAACTTGCAATTCTATGAAAAAAGTCACAAATGAGTGCACACAAACTCACAACTGCAAGACAAAATTCAGAATTGTGAGATAAAAAGGTGCAATTCTTCTTTTATTTTTTATTCAGTGGCAGAAACAGCCTTCTATAAACAACAGCATCATCTTCTGCCAGATTTTCACAAAATTTAGTGCATTTATTATTTATTTGAAGTTATTACCTGTTAAAATTTGATTGGCTGTAGCCAAGTCATATTGGAGAATATGTTGTCGCATCCACAGTCCACTATATGGTTACAGCGTTATTAAGGATTTTCATTTGTAACGCCCCACATACAGTAGGTACGATTTTGACATCTGAATGTCTAAGTGTATCATGTTTTGTTAAGTTTGAACATTGCGTTCAGGAGATATAGCTCAGTTCGTGAAAAACTAGCAATGCCAGACCGTTTAATTCACTTATATCTTCAAAACATTTAGATAAATCTAAATCCTTTTGAAATTTGACCAGCACCGTGCCTAGCTGCTATGTGCAAAACTTGGTAAAGATCGGACGAATGATCAATGACAAATTCCTATAAGGTTAATTTAATATAAGATTTGAGTTCTATAAGTTCTATTTTCTAAGGGAAGTTAATTACTAACAGGAATCTTGGTCACACTTTATTTCAATAGTCCACTTTAGACATTCTACTAACTATAAGTAACTTTGTAACTACATGTCAACTAATTCTCATTAATTTGCATCTACATGTCTACTAACTCTCAGTAGGGTAGGTTTAGGGTTAGTAGAATAAGTTGACATATACTTGCAAAGTTTCTCATACTCAGTATGTTGTATGTTGTGGATCTATCAAAATAAAGTGTTAGAAGACATTAAGCAGACAGTCTACTAATACTCTAATGACTGCTAGTTGACATGTAGTTGCAAAGTTACTTACTGTTAGTAGAATGTCTAAAGTGGACTATCGAAATAAAGTGTTACTGGAATCTTAAGTCAAGATGTGTCTGTAATATGGCCCCTGTATCAGTAATACTTTATTTTTTAAAAAGCCTGTCACAAATGCTATCATTATGAAAGAACTTTTAATGAATGGGTACTTTAACGTATCAAAACACACACTCTGTCAATACAGTTAACTCATAGATGAAGTGTAATTAGTTTGAAGTGAATTATATAATATAGACCAATACTTGAATGTCTGTCTGTTGCAGGGACTGAATGGTAACCCTGGCGACTCTGGCCCTGAGGGCCCCGTCGGACCTAAAGTAAGGAGACTGCCACTCACCATTAGTATGTGATGTGATATTATGAATGATAAACATACAAAAATGATACAACATGGAATGACAGTGACGTTTATACAGGGTGAGCGAGGACCTAGCGGACCCACCGGCCCTCCAGGGGACCCAGGGGTTGGGTTTCCTGGTGCAAAGGTAATCGAATGACAAGATACTCTTAAGAATTCTGAAGGATCATGTGACACTGAAGACTGGAGTAATGATGCAGAAAATTCAGCTTTGCATCACAGGAATCAATTATATTTTAAAATATATTGCAATAAAAAAACAGTCAATAATATTTCACAATATTACTGTTTTTACTGCATTTTTTTTTTTTAAATCAAATACCATGCAGCCTTGGTGAGCGTAAGGGAATTGAACAATTAAAAACATCTCACCAAATCCTAAACTTTTAAATGGAAGTGCATCAATAGGCAGTTAATATTGTACAATTATAATGGAATCATATTTTTGTACACTTTGTGTTTTGAAAGGGGGAAAAAGGTGGCCAAGGCAGGCCTGGGCCGACCGGGCCTGTTGGTATTGGCGAGCCAGGAATGCCTGTAAGTGATACGTCAGTAACCACTAGAGGGAGATACACATCCTCAGCCTTGAGTTCTACTGTACCAGGCAACTATCAGACATCTTATCCACTGTATATGTATATATAATATACTAATATTTAGTATCTGTTTGTTAGGGCCCATCAGGACCTCCAGGAGTTCAAGGCAACCAAGGGTTTCCCGGAGAGGGTTTACCAGGAACAAAGGCAAGAATTAACAATAAAAACCTCCATCTAACTTGAAATTTACATGCAATTAAGTGTCTGAAGATATTACATTCAGTTCACATTTAAGTATATTATGTAATAATCAGTCATTTACAAGGGTCTGCTCATTAGCACTGATGTGACTGGCTGAGCTCTATGCATTAATAATGTACTGATGCACTGTTGTTCACCACATTTCAGGGTGACAGAGGATTTGAGGGTCCTAAGGGTGGACGTGGACCTCCTGGGATTAGCATCAAGGGTGATAAGGTATAGTATAATGTCAATTTAATAAGAAACATGTTGTAATAAGCTCCAGCAATAAGACGCTAGTTGTTCCTTACTTCTGTAGGGTAACACAGGGGAACCGGGTTTGCCTGGACTGATGGGATTTCCAGGAGTTGGGCTCCAGGGTGAAAAGGCAAAGAGAAGTTCTTATCTATCCATAGGCTGCATCCTGCATCATTTGATAGGAAATCATAGTACGGCTTCCATTTTGAAAACGCTTTCTGATATGGTGTTTCTCACCGCAGGGAGACCCAGGACCCATAGGACCACCTGGCCCAAGAGGCCCTCCTGGAGTGGGCATGGTGGGAACTAAGGTACATTTTGTGTGTGTGTTTATTTTTTAAATTTGTGGTCTGATATTAAATGCAAGGTACTTCATCTTTAGAATAAGTACTTTTAATCCATACTATCATAAATATCCCCTAAACCACATTTAAAAGAATAGACCCAAAAAAGAAACTCGCCGCCATGTTGTTGATGTTATTATTAACACCCAAAAATGATATTACTTACCCTCATGTCATACCGTTTTTTTGGGGGGGTGAATTATTCCATTAAGGGCTTTGCGTGTTTGGGTTTGTGATTTTATGTAAATATACAGTACATTCAAACTTGATCCCAGGGTGATCAGGGCTTTCCAGGAGAATCTGGACCACAAGGTGAGAGAGGAATAGGAGAACCAGGACCAAAAGTATGTACAATTTTAATGTCCTTACTAACTAAATCAAATATTATCTATTTCCATATTTTCAGTATACACTACTGAGTATATAGCACCATAATGTTTCGAATAACAGCGATATATTGGTTTTATGACTTTAGGGAGAACCAGGCCCAGACGGAGCACCTGGTATTCCTGGTATCCCAGGTGAAGATGGATCTGTGGGTCCAAAGGTAGGACACAACTCCTGGGTCACAGGTTTCTCGTAATATGATTACTAATTTATTTAAAATTTAACCAGTGGAACAGTTTTAAAAATGAATGAATGTTATATGAAGTCATATGCAGTTTTAAGGTGTGGCTAAGAAATATCATTCCTTCTTATTTGTTTTATGAGTGCAAATATAGGTAAGCATCTAATAAAGCTGTGGGATTTCACCACAGCATGCATTGAATTCCTGTTTATGTGTGTTTACTCACCTGGCACTTCTATATTTCTGTCCATTATATTAGGGTGAGATGGGTTTATCTGGTGCTCGAGGTCCAGAGGGCTCAGCCGGGAGAGGTATTCCTGGTGAGAAGGTACAATGATGCTCTGATAGGTTTTCTTAGTTACCCCAACTATATGTGTAGATCAAGTTATAACTGATATGTGCATGCAGCTCTTATGGTCAAACAGTGACTCACAGCATACATTCATTGACACTGAGTCATGCTTGTAAATAGCCATTTCCAGAAACTAATATTTGCCCTTTTGGGTGACAATGAGAGTAATATATTTCCTGCCATTAAATGCAAGCTTTACATTACAGTATAAATTTACTGAATTTACTGATTCAAAGTCAGTTTAACACAGGTTGTAACCATTTCAAATGATGGAAATATGTCTGACACTAGATGTTATATGATTATTTTAGGAATATTACAAAACCAGCCAGGTCCAGTTTGTATTTTACATTAAAATTATTATTTTTAAATTTTTTGTAATTATTTTTAAAGAAATTAAATTGAACAAAATAAAAACATTTATAACGTTACAAAAGATTTCTATTTCAAATAAATACTCTTCCTAATAAGCAGAAATAATTGATAAAATAATAAATCTTTCTTGAGCAGCAAATGAGTATATTAGAATGATTTCTGGAGGATCATGTGACACTGAAGACTGGAGTAATGATGCTGAAAATTCAGCTTTTATCACAGAAATAAATTATCTTTTAAATTACTGTACATTTTTGATTAAATAAATCCAGGTTTGGTGAGCAGAAAAGACTCTTTGAAATAAAAGAATCTTTGCAAAAATGTAATATTGTAATAATATTTTTATATTGTTTTACATTTTCACTGAGAATGAGAATAAAAATCCCTCTAAATATATGCTGCCACCAAAAAAATCCTTAGAGACTTTTAGAGCTCTTAAAAGTCCTTAATATCATTTAACTTTTAGACTTTTAAGACATTTTCTCTTTGCAGAATATGATATCTTATTTTTGCATTTTGATTTCGGGGTAAAATGTGATCTGAGCGTGTATTCATGATGCTTTTATTTCAAAATAAAATAGTGCATCATATGTTATTTACAACTAAAAAGCTGAATATTACTCAGATACTGTCTCATCTGAATGTAATAAAGTGGAAAATGTCACTGTAAATTTTGTTTATGAATCTCTCCACAGGGGGACCGAGGGGACAGAGGATCTCGGGGTCTCCCAGGAAGTGCTGGAGCAGCAGGACCCCCAGGGGCCAAGGTGGGTGGGACAGTGACAGAGCTTAAAAACATACAACCTGGTGGTTGTCCCTATTCTCTTAATGAGTAATGGGTGTGTTTTGGGTATAACGTGCAATAAACCAATCAGAGTCTCATCTCCCATTCCCTTTAAGAGCCTGTTGCGCTCGCGCCATGGCAGATTCACTATTTACATGGCGAAATTTGAAAGAGCAAAGAACGTGCCTCCAGAGAGGAAACGGATCTGCTCGTGCGCGAGCAAATAGGTAGCCTCATTCTGGTACATGCAATGACTATCCATTATGGCTTGTAGGCATTTTTATATTTATGTAGCCTACACAATAATAATCTTTTACATTGTAATCCTTTAATTTTTAATATTTGACATGTTTGTGTGCTGCTGCGCATCCCTGTGTGTGTAATAAGCAGAGTGAACGCGCGTTGTGGAACCGCTTATAGGTGCATATTACTAACGCACTCTAACGCAATACTGCGCCATTGACCAGGTTTTAGTTGGTCAATGGCGCAGTCTATTTCAGTTCCTCAAAATAGCAACGCACTAACAATGCGCCTGAACACACCTCGTTTTCAGACCAGCACGCACAAATGGGCGCAAATGCATTTGCTATTTAAACAACGTGGCGCAGGATGTGAAAATGATAACTGCGTCGGGCTGAAACTACCAAAAAACACTTGCGTCGGGCTTGGCGCCGCATTGCACCAGATGTATGATAGGGCCCAAAGAGTTTGATAAGAACAACACAGAAAACAAAACCAGTAACATTTATACATATGATATATTCTCAGGGGCTTCCAGGATTGCCTGGGCCACCAGGTGAAATTGGACCTGAAGGACAAGGAATTCCTGGAACAAAAGTATTTGTCATTTTTCAATTCACAATAAATGATTTTTCTGATAAATTCTGTCTTACAGAAATTCTGCAAAGTCTAGTCTAGTATTTCCGCTAAACTGATGTAGTTGTTGTTTTCAGGGAGACCGGGGCTCACCTGGAGTGTCCGGCCCTTCAGGGCCTCCAGGGATTGGACTGATGGGACCAAAGGTTCAATATCACTTCTTAAAATAAATTGTGCATCGGCTCAGAATATATTCAACATTGATTAATATAATATTTTTATAGGGTGCAGGTGGCCAGCCTGGTGCTTCTGGTCTTCCAGGACCTCCAGGAGAGGGAATTCAGGGTCCCAAGGTAAGGACCCATGGCCTTACTATAGGTCAATCAGCTTGGACAACAAGCAAAACACTTTACCATACAGAAGCTTAGACCTCTAACATTTTGTGATCACAGGGAGATCCTGGGTTTCAAGGGCCCCCTGGCCCTAGAGGGCCTCCAGGTGATGGTCTGCCTGGAGAGAAGGTACTAGATAGGCAAACACTGACCAATTGTATTATATTTCAGTGTAGTTAATACTATGTTACTTTTCAAATGCAATGCTAAATTAACAGTCTGATGGTTTCAGGGTGATAGGGGCCTAGCAGGGGAACGTGGAAGAAAAGGAGAGAGAGGAGAATATGGAATGCCTGGACAAACAGGAGCCAAGGTAATATCCAGTTACCAGATTCCCATTCAGTTCCAGTTAATGTTTCAATGATTTGCCAGGCAGAGTTGTAGTTGAGACTGGCTCATTGAGTCCAAGTCAAGGTTGAGACCAGAGTAGAGTTCAAGTCCAGACAAAGACCTTAAGATGGTCTGAATGGACCACATACCACTATCCACAATGTTTTAGTACTCAAGACCGGACTTGGTCTCAAATCCGAGTCAAGTCCAAATGAGTCCATGACAAGACCATTAATATATGGTTTCAGAAACAGACTCGAGACAGAATTAAGTTTGGAGCACTACAACACTGTTTCTTAGTTAAAAGCAAATTAAAAACCATTAACCTTACAACAGAGATATTCAACTCTTCCCATGGAGATCCAGCTGTCCTCCAGTTTACCTCCAATCCTAATCAAACACACTTGAATCAGCTTATCAAGGTCTTTAAGGTCACTTGAAAAATCACAGGTAGGTGTGTTGAAGAAATAAACATTGCAGGACAGTAGAAAGTTTATAAAACACTCTGTAACATACAGATATTAAAACATCTTCAATACATTACATCAATACATTACTATAATATGCTCCAGTAGCATCTACTGTCCAACATTGCACATGGACATCAGGATAATCTGAGGAAATTGCACAAATCTGATAAAATTCATGTCCTGCGGTGAAGATCCAAAAAAAAGGTACATTGTCCAATGTCCGTAGAGTAGCGATGCATGAAGTCACTTTCAAACCAAGAAGCTTTCTGTCACAAATAGGTGTGAAGAACTTGAACCCGATGCAAAATCTGTGAAGGGGAAAATGTTAGGCCTTCACGTGAAATTCCCAATCATGTAGATTCCTTCTGAAATTACTGTATTTCGCCCGTGAAAATTTGACGAACAACAATAAACGTGACCACACCATTACACTAATGGAACTGCAACAGATTGTAGACCACCTTTAATTCATTATTTACCTAGACCGGAGGTTTCAGGGTAATGTAGATAATTCCTTGAAAATTTACACTGTTAATAATACAATTCAACTTAAATTATAGGGAAAACCAGGAGGGAAGGGAGAGCCCGGCCTATCTGTGAGTCAAAGATTTTTATTCACACTTTTTTCAGAACACTGACTTTTTTTGCATAAATAACATACATTGAACTTGATCCCACAGAGAGACCAGGTGATCAGAATAATCCGGGAAATATGTGGTATATAACCATCCCTGTTATTCAAGCAAAAAACTATATATAGGATCTGTATTAGGTGGGGGTACTTACTTTTTGTGTGTTTTCTCTCAGGATGTGGTCTGAAATGCAGGACGAGTCCTCTGGAGCTGGTCTTTATCATCGACAGCTCAGAGAGCATAGGTCCGGAGAACTTTGAGCTGGTGAAGGATTTCGTGAATGCTCTGATCGATCGCGTGTCCGTGAGCCACGAAGCCACACGTGTTGGGGTGGTGCTCTTCAGTCACATGGACGTGGTGGTGACCAGCCTACAACAGCTGCCTGACCAGGCAAGCATCAAAGATGCAGTGCGCAGGATGCCGTACCTGGGCGAGGGCACCTTCACGGGCAGCGCCATCCGCCGGGCCACTCAGCTCTTCCGAGCAGCACGGCCAGGCGTAAGAAAGGTTGCTGTCGTGCTGACGGACGGTCAGGCTGACAAGCGGGATGCAGTGAGGCTGAAAGACGCTGCGGAAGAGGCTCACAATGCTGGGATTGAAATCTTCGTGGTTGGCATCGTGAACAGCAGTGATGCCCAGTATGCAGAGTTTAAGATTGAGATGAACATTTTGGCATCTGATCCTGATGAAAATTATGTCTACTTGATTGATGACTTCATGAAGCTGCATAGTACGTACACCTGTATTTCTTTTAAATATGGTTTAATTGACTAAACATTTTTTATGCTAACTTCTTGTGATTTTTCAGCACTGGAGAGTAAACTGCTGAGTCAGATCTGTGAGAGTGTTGATGGGCCACTCTTCAGACCGAACGGCAAAACATTCCCTCCATTTGAGCCTGAGCCAGTTCCAGACAGAACTGAGGCTCCCACCAGGAGTTATTTCATCACAGAGGGCAAAGAGGTCATTTTTTCATTTACTTCTACATAAAGACAGTAATACATTCTGATATAGCAAATAAAAACTCTATTTAAACTCTATTTAAACTTTTCAGTAAAATTGAAAATGGTACAGAGCCCCGTACATGAAATGCAGAGGAAAAAAACAAAATATTGTGACCATGAATTAAGGATTTGTTCCTGTGACTTAATAGTTTATTCCCTCATACTAGCCAGTGTTGGGGAAAGTTTCTTTTAAAAGTAGTGGATTACAGTATTGCGTACTCCATAAAAAAGTAACTAACTGAGTTACAGTTACTTTTTATGGAAAGTAATGCATTACATTACTTTTGTGTTACTTTTTGTCACCTTGGCTGGGTTTGCTTGTTTGTTTTTAATAACAAAAACCCAAGTTATATTTTTGGCAATTGTAAAGACCCTTTGGGGTGAAGTCTCAGGTTGAAGGAAACGCTTTTGTTTCTGACAGGAGAGGTGTCAGTGAATCAATGGGAAAACAAAGTAACCTGCGCTGCTTATTTGAAAAAGTAACTCAGATATTTCATAAATTTAAATGTAATGCATTAATTTATTAGTTACTCGAAAAAGTAATCTGATAAATTGCATTACTTGTAATGTGTTACCCCCAACACTGGTCTTGGGTATATTGTATTCACAATGTGTTAATTCATTTCCTCTTTTTAGTTAAATCATGCCCACAATTTAATTAATTAAACTAAATCATGGTCACAATTTACCTAAGATGGGAATGAATTATTAAAATATGGCCATGATTTAATTAAACAAGGGAATGAATTAATGAAACATGGCCACAATTTAACTAAAATTATGAAATTTAGTAATCAAACGCATCCACAGTTTAACTAAAAAGAGTGAAGTAATTAATGAAACATGTCCATGAACTAAAAAACTGTAGGATTTGTGGCATATATTTTTTCCCATTCCATTTGCATGAATCTTACTTAAATGCTATGTGGTGTAGCAAACAAGTAATATAGTAAAAACATATTTCCCTTACAACTTGAATGCAAGCGAGTATGCACATCTTAATCATTATTATTAAAAGTTTTAAAATAGATTTCAGGATAAAAAAACTAACAAAAGTTATTAATTTTAAAAAACAAATATCAATAAGTAGTGAAGCAGTTTTAATCAAAGATTATGCCCTTTTAAAAAATTAAATTAGAAATGAAATGCATGCTTGTCATTGAAGAAGTGTATAAAATGTCATTATGTGTATGAATTGCTTTCTATTTGTATTTCTAAAATTAATAGATCTGAAAAAAAACATAATATCATGAAATATGAACAAACTACAACCTTAAAAACAGAAACAGGTATGGAGAAAAGTGTGCACATGAAATGTTCCATTTTTAATCATAAAATAAATACTAGCTTAATGGTGATATTTTGCTTGAAAGAGCTTGTGTTTCCAGATGAGATGTTCTGCCCTGTCCAACGCCACACAGTCTTTAAAGTGCCCCTATTATGGGTTATGAAAGGTTCATATTTTGGTTTTGGGAGTCCCCAACTCAGGTTGACATGCATGCAAGATCAAAAAACACTTACTTTCATTTTCTTATAATATGCATTTATTTTTACCTTGTTTGCTGAACGATTCATTTTTCCCAACCCCTCCTTTGCGTGACGCTAATCTGCAGTGATTGGTCTGATTGGTCGATTTCATTTTGTGTACAGCCGTTACCGGGGAAACAGCTATTTTTAATGCTCCAAAAGTGGCACCTAGTGGCAAAGAATGATTTTGCATTTTTATTCAGACCAACGTGAAAATCGAGTTTTCCCAGGTCTGCGCGCGCAACAAGTGGGCGGGCAATATGCTAATGTTTAATGTTGAAGTCAACATGAAACGGCTTGGAATTCCAAGTATATATCGCTGCAGCCCGGAGACCTCCAAGTGGGAGGAACTTACCTCCAAGTGGGAGGGACTTATGCCGCAAGTAGGTTGGGCAGTTCCAAGAGGGAGGGTAGGTTTAGGGTTGGGTTTGGCATAGGGCATATTATCAAAGCCCAACCCATCTCTGGAATTCGTTCAACATTATGAAGCTGCAGGCCCGGAGGCCCAACTGCACACTCAGACCAGCACTCCCAGAACTATCGTTTTTTCAGACAGTGCCCCCTGCTGTTTGGAAGATTATCTAACCTGATTAGATAAGATTACCTAACCTGAATTCAATTGCTGATAGATTGCAACTTACACTATTTTTCTACTATAAAATATTACGCTATGACTGAATGCATTATTATATAAAATATTACACATACTAGGTTATGATTTAATGCATTAAGTCTGGTTTATTTTTATTAATTGTATTTGTAAATAGAAATTGTTCAGTTACTTAAATATTTTCATAGTCATTTATTGTTTTCCTAATTATTAAGGATTTATCACATTCTTTAGTATTGAGTTAGGGGATGAACATTAACTCTATATTTACATACAATAAATTATAGTGCTCGGAGTCATTTTCTCACACCAAACTTTATTTTTGTATTCTTTTTCATGAGGTCCTACAAGTCATCGAGCTGTAAACAATGCAGAGAAAAATGGTGAAAAAAATAATTGGGTTAATAATGTATATATTACATATTAAATAACATCAAATAAAATAAACGCTTTACATTCTTGTTGGGGAGATTTTTCATTTCTCGAGCAATTCTTCTGTCAAATTCCTCAACTTCACTAAAAGAAAAGATAAATGCTGTTGTCAGAAATGTTGCATAACACAAAAATCCAACAGTTTTTGTACAAACAAAAATTGAAAACATACCTTGAGTAATAAATGGGGCCCTGGAGGAACACCTCTTCAGCCTCCTGCCAAGACAAGCCCTGCAGCTCGCAAAGGCCATGAATGATGGCCTGTACAAATAAACCAATTAATAAAATAAAACATGCACACACTGCAGAACATAAACATGCTCATGTTCAAACATGTTTTGGGCTTACCTCTGGGAGGAGACATCCACAAATGAACACCTCATCATTGTAGGTCAGCTGCGTTTTATTAAGAACTCCTTTCATAAAGGATTGTCAGGAACTGCTCATTCTCAATGGCCACGTACACACTACAGCTAAATTCGGTTGTCAGTTCACCTTTTACTCCTTAATCGTGTTCTGTACACACATAATTCACTAAAATAAGGGAGTGACAACCGCATTCCACAACCACATTAACTCCCGAAAAATACAGGTAGTGACAACCGCATTTAGAGGAATTCTACACAGTGTGTATGGAACCGAACTGAACAACAAGTTGTTAATGACGTATTTGAACGTCCATCAGTGTATTCGTCTGTATGTGAGATGCAAGAAAATAACAATGAAAGAAGTCTTAACTTAGCAAGGGGCTAGCTGTGCTCATGAGCTGCGTGGTAAAGTGACAGTGTTGCCAGATTTTCATAGGAAAAAAAATAAACAAACAAGGACAAGCACAAAAAACACTAAAACACCCAAATGCTTTGTTTTATAACACCAAAAAAAAAAAAAAAACATATAGCTCATATCCGTGACAGACCACTTTATTAACTTCATAAAGTGCCTATCTTTATGAGCGAAGACCAAACAACATGCCTGAAAGCACTTGTAAATATGAGGACATGGCAACATCGCAAGACAGCACCCACTAAAGCAGCCTCCCGAGCATAAACAACACACAGCACGTCTATCAGCGGTAGTTTAGTTAAAATTGACGGACAAAAAGAGTCTTTAGTTAAAAAAAATGGCACATAAACGGCTAAACTTTTATTCACTCCCGCAAGACGACAGAATGTTGCTATGGTTACAAATGCGGGAACGATAATTTACGGGAATCACTCCCGCATTTAAATGCGGTTGTCACTCCTGAAACTTGTAGTGTGTACGTGGCCAATGTAGACAGGCACTTGAAAACGGGGTTTTAGTGGAAACCACTTTGACCTTTTCCCACTGAGTATATCCTGTGGGCCATAGAAGGAAATTATATTTCATATGTAGATGCACAAGTCATTAATTACATTTGGCAAATAATAGTTAAATTGTCACTTGACTATATTTAAGTTGACCATAATCAGAGTCTGGAGGAGTAATTTAAAGTGGAACCATCATTACCACCAAATGCTGCTCTGCTGATTTTGATGTGAGAATTAAGTCCACTAATCTTTTTTCATTCCTGTCCTGAGCGAGAGAGAGTGCTAAATGTTTAATAAAATCAGGTTTTCTTAAAATTGTTGATTTGCAGTAGAGGCAGTGATAATGTGGTTGACTTCTGCAGAGGCGTCCACATCTGTGTATTGTAAATTCTGAAAAACAGCAGTATAAGATTGCATTTTAAGTTTGTCTTACAATTTTTCACTATAATAAGATGTACACTTGCAAATATTACCTTCATGCTGGACCGATCTATTGAAATGTGCCTGCAGATGTGTTTGCACTTTTGCCAACCGTGTTGGTTGGAAAACTGAGGCATCACAAAATGGACAGTGGAAATGACTGCAGCATTTGGTGCACTGTATTAGTTCTGGCAGAGACCCCCCTTTTTGAATTGTAATATCCATCTGGGAAAAAATACACAAGTCACACGCAAATTATTTAGACAACCCAACAGAGCTCATATTGTCAATTCTACGCAGATTACTTGATATTTTGATGAAAATAAACTCAAGGCAGCATTTTATTCCAAAGATCTTATTTGTAATTATTACAGAACTTATTTCTAATTGTTACACTGTTATTGTGTTACTGTTATTGTCTGTGGTAGCACTTGAGATTTGTAAAGTACAATAAAAAGAACGTGCAATATTAACACAGAAAATAAGAGCAAGCTGTAAATATTATAAAATAATGTTATCTTTCATACTACTACTACTACTAATAGTAAATGTAGTAGTAATATTAGTATGAAATAATAGTAGTTAATACAGTAATACGTACAGTAGACCTACATAGTACTAAAATATGTTACAAATAATAATTGTATTATATATTATACATTTTATTTTAACATTTTTACTTTAACGTTTTTTATTTTGTTAGAAAAGATATTAAGTATCCCAGAATGGTACAATAACACAGAAAATAAGAGCAAGCTGTAAATATTATAAAATAATGCTATCTTTCGACACTAATTTTGATCAAATCAAACACTGACTAAGCTAGCAATAATAGGTTACGCACCACGTGTTTGAAAATAACTGGGGAGAACAAAATTCACGGCTTATTTTGTCGAACTATCTAAACTATCATTAAATACTAATAGGCTATTCGTTTGTTGGTGTAATAAGATGTCACATTGATTTATGCCATAAAACCTGGTAATTTTCAGGAATCGCTTTAATAAAATTAATAACCTTACTCACGTGTCTGATGTTGCTACTTGCTAGCAGTTTTATAATGTTGGAAATTATTACGGTACACACGCTACAAAACAAATGTTCATCCAAACAGCAGGAGGCACTGTCTGAAAAAACGATAGTTCTGGAAGTGCTGGTCTGAGCGTGCAGGTCTGAGTGTGCAGTTGGGCCTCCGGGCCTGCAGCTTCACCCTACTCAATTCGTTTTAAAAAATGACTCGTTTCAATGATTCAGAGTCGACTCTTTCTTTTGAGAGACAATAACTTCATACACGGTGCACTTTCAGATTTAAAACTTTGCTGGATGTTTTCATTCACTTAGAGCTGTGTTACACACTGCATGAAAGGTCATTTTCAAAAATCCATAATAGGGGCACTTTAAATGTCTCTTTTTCACAGGCTGCACTTCCAACAGAGTTTGAGACCACATCTTCTCCAGATGATTATGACGACATGAATATTGACAACAACTGGACGCCCTTTGTTGATGGGTCTTTAAGTGAGCTTCCTAAGGTGACAGATGCCCCAGCTGGAGATAAGAAGAGACAATACTCCATCTCAGTAGTGGGACCCCAGACACCCATAAACTGGCGGCCTGTTCCAGAAATCAGCCCACCTCCACGGACTCTACCTCCACCAGCCCCTCAGCCTAACGATTTCATGAAAGGTAAACACACTTGCTTACACTACAAATACAGGCCGACTGATGTCTAATTCTGGTATTAACAGGCATAGTCAATGCATCTTGAGTGTTCACATTTAAATTTAGACTGAAACCTGATTCGGTTCACTTTGGAGTACTTCAAATGTATGTTGTTGTTGTTTTTCAGAGGTAGGCTGTAGGCAGGGATTGGATCCTGGGCCATGTCGGGAGTACAGGGTGATGTGGTACTATGATCCGGAGGCCAACGCGTGCGCACAATTCTGGTATGGTGGCTGCCAAGGCAACAGCAACCGCTTCGAGACGGAAGACCTTTGTCAAAATGCTTGTGTGCAGACATAACACACCCTCACAAAGAAGCACAGGCCTTCATTTAGCAGATTCACATCAAGCTGTGTCGACTTTGCAATCATGCACTATGCAGATACATTTTCATTGTCGTACATGTGTTTTATAAGAACAGAAAGGAATCCTGCAACACTGACTGTAGATCAGATTTGTCCTTTGGGTCAACACTATTTTAAATATTGTTTACTAGACTAGTGCTGCTCCATTTTCTAGAAAATAACATGCAAATTCAAAGTACCACATTTTCCTAATCGCACTGAATGTTTTACGAATTTCTTTATTTTCAAAATTCCTTCCATAGAAATTGTAAATATTTCTGTTAATTGTGATTTCTGTTAAAGGAATAGTTCACCCAAAAAGAGAATTTGCTGAAAATTTACTCATCCAGCAGGCCATCCAAGATGTAGATGAGTTTGTTTCCTCAAAAGTTCCATTAGATCACTTGCTCACCAGTGGATCCTCTGTAGTGAATGGGTGCCATCAGAATGAGAGTCCAAACAGCTGATAAAAACATCACAATAATCCACACCACTCCAGTCCACACCTTGAAAAAATCCGTGTGTTTGTAAGAAACAAATCCATCAAGATCAGAAGCAGTAGTTTGAACTTAAATAGTCTTTATGATGCTTTTTTTCCCCTTACATACAGCTTTTCACTTCACAAGATGTTAATTGATGGACTGGAGTGATCTGAATTACTTGTGGATTATTGTGATGTTTTTATCATCTATTTGGACTTTCATTCTGACGGCACCCATTCACTGAAGACAATCCACTGGTGAGCAAATTATGTAATGCTAAATTTCTCCAAATCTTTTCAGATGAAGAAACAAACTCTTCTACATCTTGGATACACTGAAATGTTCAGTAAATTTCAATTTTTCCTTGAACACCATAACCACTGCTCAAAGTGGAAGAAAAGAGGTGCTAGTACACCCCTTGTTTTCATAAAATAAATGAGTAAATACATATGACTATTTTTTTTTTAATTTTAATACTATATAAATCTATTTTAATTTCAATCAAACAAAAATGTTAAAAAATGCAAAAAGCCCAACATTAAAAATCTGTGTTAAACTCTTATGGAGAGTATTGTATGTTAAATTTGTATTATATTGTATGATTAACATGACTTCCATCAATTATTTCAACACTGTTTATCCATGTTTCATTATTCATGTTTCCTTAGTAGTAATCGTGACTCATGAGTTTGGTAATGAACTCCTCCCATGAATTCTTAAACAAATTACAATCAAACATAGAGAAGTCCTTTCCTCTATAAATGAATAACACCCAAAGTCTGGATTAACCAATGCTTTTCCTGTCTTACTTGTATTTCTACGTTTGGACTATGATGAAGCAAACCACTGTGTTTCCAAAACTAATGTTGTTAATGTTTTGGACAATAAGGTTGTTAGTCTGTAACTTTGTAAAACCTGTTTTAATATTGTATAGAACAATAAATATAACATGATTTACATTTAATGGTACAGTGAAGTATACATGTATCGATAAATTTCACTTATAAAGATTACATTTTGAATGCTGTCTTATTTTTAGAATAGATATTTTCTATTATTTGAGTGTCAATCTGGCTTAAATCTGTATTTATATCCGTATGGGTGTAAGTGATAGGTGTAGTACTCTAAAGTGTGCATTTGCACTGCATCTATGTAGTGGAAAGAGATGGCCAAATCTGAACAGCATCCAGGGCCCTAAAAACACAAGAAAAGAACAATATATTTAACATAAGCTTATCAATCAAGTGATTTCCATCTGAAAAGATGTGTTTAAAGGGGGTTAAGAAACTGTATTCATCTAGTTCTTGCTTCTCTCTTTTAGAGACGATCTAGACCTAAATCATTACTGAAGCTGGATATAAATTGGATTTATTTTTACTACATTCTGGCTATATTTTATCTGACCGATTGATCATAACCCAGGTTATGTGAAAAGGGCTGATTTTTGTTCCAAGGGGGTTTAAAGGTAACATTATTTTTCTGTGAATAATAGTAATGTGCTATATACTGACATATATAGCACTTTGAATGGAGCATCATGCAAAAGTAAACATTTTTGATAAGATTAGACTATAGAATTACCAAATGCACCAAACATGTTCCTGGATCAACATCCTTGTTAAACAACACTGCAATTAACAAAACAAATTTGTTAAAGGGCACCTAATACGCCCCTTCTTATAATGTGTCTCAGGTGTCCTCAGAATGTTTCTGTGAAGTTTCAGCTCAAAATACCCCACAGATCATTTATCAATTATATCATTTTGAAAATGCCTATTTAGAGTGGAAGCAGAAATATGCTGTTTTCATGCAGGACTGTGGCTTTACAGCTTGTTCCCGAGATATTCTGCTAAAAACATCTGTTCGGTTTTGATTATCATGTCTATTGTGCTGAAATCTTGAGTTTTAAACCATATTAGTTTAAACTTCTGATATACGGTTTTCTGAGCGCACACATCCGAAGCACGCACAGAAAGCGGCTGTCACATGGCAGTACTAAACTAAGTTCTCTTTCATGTCTTATTGTGCTTAAACTGTCAAATCCAGCTTATGTTAAAACACACGAGTTACAAAAACACTGTCGGTTATGTCTGTGAAGTTGAATACACCTAAAGTTTAGGTTAGGGCTTTTACACGTTTTTATTCACCTATCATTTTCTTTTGATTTTGCATATAAGTTATGGTTAGGGTTAGGTATTGTATATGCAGTGAATGGTTTAGCCCAGGACACCCCCACACAGTTTGTGTAGTGGTTACGCCCGCAAATGTACTGTGCATGTGCCCTCTATACTGGTGTGAGTTGAGTTCATATGACAAGTAAAAAAAAAGTCCATGTGCAAACTAGTTGTGCGTGTTTTATAGTTAACAGCAAGTTTAACAAAATATACAACAGGTATGGGGTAGAAGTTAGTATGATACTTTTGGACAGGGATGTTGTTCCAGGATCAACAAAGTATGTTTATTCAGGAACATGTCTTACTTAGAAAACTCACATCTACTAGTATCCACTTGATAATTCTGATATCACAAGTCAACATTTCCAGCTCCTTGGACATGAGACTTAGACATGTCTGTGTTGATAAGAGCCAATGAACTGTTGATAGTATTAGCATATGTGAACTGAGGACTTGAGGGTGAAATGTAATCTTCTTTAATAACAATTAATTGAATAAAATGTAAATCCGCTACTTACTTGGCTTTATTTGTGAATGTATGTTCACCCGTATGGATGATATTATGCATTAATGACATCATTATGTGATGATGTAAAAGGTGAATGTTTTTTTTTTTTTTTTTTACCAGTTGTTAATTGAAATAAACTAAAAGAACTGGTTCGTGGAAATGAAGTGCTATGCTGAATGCATATTTACTAGAAGAACTGTATGTTGTAAAAACATTGTAAGAATGTGATGTTGTAATCATTTAAAATTAGCTGATGACCCTTAAGACGGTAATACACTACAGGACTTTAAAACTACACATGCTGACTTTGTAAATGGTTACATAGAAAACCTGGGGCATGATTCACTAAATGACTGAGGATCACTACCAGTCAGCACAAAATATCAATATCAAAATATCAAATGTCTAAATGATGGATTTGTTTAATACAAACACAGTTTTTCACTCCTCAAGACATTAACTGATGGACTGGAGTGGTGTGGATTACTTGAGGATTACTGTGATGTTTTTATCAGTTGTTTGGACTCTCATTCTACGGCAACCATTCACTGCGGAGGAACCATTGATGAGCGAGTGATGTAATGCTACATTTCTCCAAATCTTTTGCCATGAACAAATAAACTCATCTACATCTTGGATGGAATAAGGGTGAGAAAATTTTCAGCTAATTTTCATTTTTGGGAGAAGTATGTGGCCATCATACACTACACGATCTTCTGTAAAATATGTCAAATCTGACAGCAGAAAATTTGCAGACTAGCATTGACTCCTGCAGACTGTAAATTGGGGCAAAACCCCGGGTAAAAGTTGCTTAGTGTATTCCAGCCTTAATCCCCCCTCAAACATCTCATTCTTACCTCAACAGGGTGGTAATGCTCATAGAGGAGGTACCAGGGTCGTTTTCTGGGTGTCTGTCTGGGCAGGTAATAATCTGGAGGGTAAGGATGAAAGGTTTGTCTCCCCAAAACATCCCTAGAATCACCCAGCTGAACTTTCATTGTTTCCATGCATTTTCCCAAACCAACATCCTCAGTTTCTGTGTTGTGTGTGCAAAGTCCATCAGCAAAGCCCTTCACGAACCTCCTCAAAGCTTCCTTACTGAGGACGTAACCAGCTCCTCCGCTCATGTAGCCCTGTGCGATGAATGGTGTGAACCTACGTCCAAAATACAGCGGCTCCTCTGCGTTGTGCTTGGACAAACCGTAGCGCAAATTCTCAACGACAACAAACGTGTCATCGTCAGCTTTGAGGAACCAATCAGCATCGTCCAGATGGTGCGTGTGTATGTGCTGGAAGGCCCGTATGGTCTTCCAGTAGAGTTGACTGCGTCCTTCTGACACGTTGAGCCCTACCGTGGGGAAATCTGATGCCTCCGAGCTCATGTACAGAACGATGTTGCAGCGTTTGCCCCATGTGGCACGAACATGTTGGGTTCTGGACTTCAGGTGTTTGGGCTGCGTCATTACCCAGCACAACACTCTGACCTTCTGGCTGAACTCCAGCGCATCTCTTCTGTTCTCAGCTATAAGAATATTAGAGTTTAGCTTAGAAACAGAAAGAGACTGGCAATCAAATGTCATGTAGAGAATGACCTAAAATATTGTGCTATTTCTGCAGTATGTATACTGTGTACAGCACATTTTCTGCATGCAAGGAACACTTATTTGGGTGACCTAGTAAATTTATCGAAGTGTGCAGGTATACTACAGAGCACAGTGTATTAGGCACTGTATCACATAATGTATTATGCCCCCTTGATGTGACCTGGCATTTCTATGTGACAAAGAATGAAAGTTATATCATATTTTTTATAATATTTTTTTGACACATTATTTAAATGCTAAAACATGTTTGTTTGTTTGTTTTTTGCAAATTTTATTAAGAAATGCTAATGAAAAAGTTGAATAATTCTTTTGATAAAGAAAAGTGCATAATTGTATTGAATGTGCACTTGTGTCAAAAGTTCAAAAAACTGTACTTACAGATAATATGCAGAAATAGAGTCATTTGTTGATATGATGATGTCATGTGACAAAAATTATGCAGAATTACAATGCATATGTCCGGTAAGTGCAGTACAGTATACATGCGTAAATTCAGACCCAACAAACAAGCAGTAAACTATCCATTCTATGCGTTTGCTTTTGTTCAGCAAATGAGCTGATTTAATTTGAATAATGACTGTTTACTATTGTCTGTACTATTGAATTCTGTTTGCAACACTGAATCATTATTTTCTTGTTTACCACTTTAAAAGCTGCTTTAAAACAATCTGTATTGTATAAAGCGCTATAGAAATAAAGCTGATTCTTCCCTGGGGTCGAAGCCCGCACCAGTGCAGTCTGTCTTGTATTTTCTTTATGACTGTGAAAAGAACGCCCCTGGTTACTCAACGTAACCATGGTTCCCTGAGAGGAGGGAACGAGACATTGCGTCATAGCTGATGCTAAGGGGAATCTCCCTTTCTGATTACTGAAGCCCTATTGAATGGCGCCATGTGCTCTGCGCCGGCCAATAACGTTCAAGT
>JAFVLL020040536.1:0-26407 GCA_021397915.2 Tor tambroides
TAGTTGAGTTAACTAAAAAAGTTGAATGTGATAGGTTGCCTTATATTTTTGAGTTGGGTCAACTTTTTTTTTTTTTTTTTTTTACAGTGTACAGGTTTGGAACAACATGAGGGTGAGTAAATGACAATTTTCATTTTTGGGTAATCTGTCTCTGAGATTATCATAAGCTGGGAATCTAACAGAAAGAATACATAAACAATACTTTTAGCATATCAAACATTTAATACACAAACTTTTACATGTAACAAAAAAAAAGGTAACAAATTCCACAAGAACAATAGCAACACAAGTGCTTAATTAATACTGTTAACTGTAAAGCTTTTTTAGACCTGTAAAGATGTATAATGCCCGAAAGACTGTATGGTTGTCTGCTGATAGATCCAACATGAAATCATCTGTATATGTGAGTACATATGAGGTCACTCTCAGCTTTGCTCCCCTGCTTGCTTGATGGCTTCCCCCAGCAGAGTGATGAGAGAGGTCAGTCCGATGAGGTACCCATCCTCCCTGTTTCCCTCCACCCATGGAACATCATGCCTCAGCTGGACATCCTCTGGGGCTGGGATGGTCTTTCCAAAATCTATCATCCATATGTTTGCTTTGCTGCTGCAGTCATGGACGAAAAGTAAAGAGCTGCCTATGATCTGTGAGAAGTTGAGATGTTTATTCAGAGGCAGAGCAGAAACGACATTCCCATAAAATGTGCTTTGAGATGTTTGAGGTAAATGTGCGTAACTTATATTGTAGAACAAACAGTTGTAAAGTCTCTCACCAGAAATTCCAAAGCACAAAATTGCAATTCTCTTCTGATTTTAAGGCTTGAACATAATGTAGTATAGAAGAAAACTGAAACCATCAGATAATGGTGACAAGTTTAAAGTTTCACACTAACCTCATGTCTGTTGAAAAAGCTTGACTCCATGAGTGCTTCATTCAGTGCCTGTAATCTGGATTCGTAGGCCTCCTGAGATACACAAAGTGACAAATGGAGTATATTTTGATGTAACTGGGATGAACTGCAATTATTTTTATTTTAATATATTACAATTATATTATCAAGCAGGCATATTCTGTGTAGAATAATAGTCATATGAGCATACTAAAATATACTGCTTTAAGTCAACATGAATTCACATTCACAACCCAATTTACTTGAACAATGTGACATATTTCAGGGAAAACAAGATATGCAAAGATATGCAAAAAGATATGCAAAAAGATATGTTTTATTTTATCTATTAGGAACTAATTGTGTCATAATTTTTTGAAATTGAATAAATGAGCTTTCCATTGATGTATGGTTTGTTAGGCTAGGACAATATTTGGCCGAGATACAACTATTTGAAAATCTGGAATCTGAGGGTGCAAAAAAACTACATACCGAGAAAATCACCTATAAAGTTGTCCAAATGAAGTTCTTATTAATGCACATTACTTATCAAAAATTAAGTTTTGATATATTTATGGCAGGAAATTTACAAAATATCTTCATGGAACATGATCTTTACTTAATATCCTAATGATTTTTGGCATAAAAGAAAAATTGATAATTTTGACCCATACAATGTATTTTTGGCTATTGCTACAAATATACTCCAGCGACTTAAGACTGGTTTTGTGCTCCAGGGTCACAACTGAATCTCCAGGTGTTTTATTTATTTGGAAAATAAGAGGGCCAGAAAGGAAAGTTGTTTCTGAACGTTGACTTATAAATATTTATATCTGTTTGAGTTTTTGAGAATGAATAGTAAACTGTGAGTATGAAATAGTGTGCACTCACTAGAATGTGAATCTGCCTCCTGGTGAAGGTTAACAGAGTTTCTGTCACTTGAGCTTCTGTGTGTGTCTTGTAAAAGTCTCGTAATACTTTACCATTCTCCATCTGGACAAAAAAATGGTGAGAAACTGTAAAAAAATCTATACAAATGGCCAGTAAATCCTTCAAGGCCCATTCACACCAAAGACAATAACTATAGTTCTATCATGACAACTCTCAGAGAGTTTAACATGGTAATGTACATAACAGTGTTAACGTGTTTGGTATTGGTGGAATAGATCTGCCAATTATTTGAATGTTGAGGAGCAAGCTCATTGGCTGCTGATACAAAAAGAACCAATCAGCTGTGCCATGTGATGTCATTATCTCCGATTGAGTTACACCTATAGGACTGCACCGTGTAGGGTTTTTGGTTGAAATAGTTTTAAAAATTGTTTTAAATGGAAAAGAATAGCAGAGTCCACAACACACAAATAATGATAATGGCATAGAGAAGCAATATAATTGCAATTACTTTTACAATATTTTTTTTCCCAGCTGATGAATAAGGAAAAGCAGCATGTGCTTAGATAGTTGTCATTATAGTTATCATTCTTGGTGTGACCTGGCCTTCAGCCTCATGTTTTGTACCACTATGCCTTCTATGCGGAAGCCAAGTGAGGAGGTGGAACTGCAGTCATCCCTCCATTGCAGGTAACGCAGCTTCGTTACACCCTTCTGTGCATGTTCTTCTGCAGTGGGAGCTGCCGGATCTACTTTCACCATCTTTTGATACATATCAGAGCGTACGCTGGTGTTGCTCCTGGCCTTAATGATCTCCTCCTCTTGGTATGTCCTGCAAGTAATGCCATAGGGTACTGCATTATTGTTCAAATATTGTGCAGTTATTAGGTCAATGAAGCAGTAGCAAACTAAAATGGTATTTGGAGGTGATCAGAACTAGAAATGCAGTGAAATGAATTTTTTTACAGAAACACACAAACTGAAGTTTTCAGTTAGCTGAAAACCAAAAATAAAGTTAAATTTGTGTAAATATACAATAGAACTCAGTATGCTGTTCAAGGTGTTGTGTTCTCAGGTATGTCTCTTTCTTTGAGGTCCTCAACTAAACATTGTGGCATAAGGAAACAATTACAGTCAAAACTGAAGATAATATGAAGTCAAAAATGAATCAGTATTAGAGTAAAGCTGTTGGGTTCCTTCCTACCGGACACCCATTTTGCAGTCCATAATGACAGGATTTTTGAGCCCACTGAGCAGATCCTCTAGACGAATGTATTGCTCTCCGTCCTGACCGATGTGCCCGAAATAATTAGGCACGAACTGATGGAGTGCATCGGACATGAGGGCCTGCAGACACATAGCCTCCACCTCGCAAAACCTCTTCAGCACCTCGCCACCCTCACTCAGCCTCACGTTACCTAGACAGAACGTACATAATTCATTTTCTGTCTTCAAAATACTGGTCATGAACATGGCAGAGACAAAAGAAATGTTCAAACCTATTTTACTTCTGTAACATGATGTATTTTGATAGAAAGTGAAGGGTCAAAATGGGGTCAAAAGCCTGAGCTATGTACCTTGGTGACCTGCTAACTGGATCCATGAGCTTTGTGTACGTTTGGACCATTGCATCATGGTCAAAAATGTTCTCCAAGATCGACACTGGGAAAGAAATGGGAGTCATTTAGTGACAGTGATCTAACAGTGATCAAACCATTTTTGGGTGCTTAAAAGTTTCTTCACAGCGATGCCATAGAAGAACCATTTTTGGTTCAACAAAGAACCATTCAGTCAAATCTCTTTCTTACTTTTTTATAATCTGAAGAACCTTCTTCCGCCACAAAGAACCTTTTGTGAAACAGAAAGGTTCTTCAGATGTTAAAGGTTCTTTATGGAACCATTTAGACTAAAAAGGTTCTTCTATGGCATCGTGAAGCACCTTTATTTTTAAGAGTGATTGTTCATAAAATAGCATGCTTTACAGTTATACTCTACCCACTGTGAAACAGTTCAGACCCTCAGACGTTGCTCACTGCTTGTCCATTATGGGGTATATTGCATGTTTATCAAGTATTACATTTGAAGATAAGTTGAATTTGTTTTGGGAATATTGCAAATGTGACAGTAATGTGCTACTCTAGCCCTATCTCGGTCTACAGTACTATGCAAATAGCTTATTCAAATACGCAATGTTATGGGTACACTTTCAGAATCATGCAAATTGTTTGAGACATTTCAGTGCACCAAAAAAATAGAGAATGTTTCTGTTAGTCCACAGGTCAGAGTGAACCTGACACCAGTTCACAGGTCCTGAGAGATTCTGCAGAATCTAGATAAACTGCTTTGTGCTTTCTAAACCTTCCCAAAATTCTACTCACCTTCTTCATGGTCTGCCTCCGGGCAGCAGTGTCCTCATTTTCACTGAAAACCTCATCGCTTTCTGCTGAGGAGTTGTTGAAGGAAGAAGAGGATGAAGCTGAGGAGTGAAAGAGAACCCGAGAGAGAACAGGGTGTGGAACTAATTCCTCCTCACCATCTTTCTCCATACTTTCCTCCATGTAATGTTCTCCATCCCGTGATGACCCATGCGTTTGTGTATTTTTCTGTCTTGAACCCCAACTCTTCTTCCTGTGCAGGCGTTTGTTGCTGAAATCTCCCTCGTTACTCTCATTGATACTTTCCAGACTTGCTCCCAGCCTTTCCCGCATCCCTACCTTCAGTCTTTCCCTCAGTTCGATCTTGCTTCTCCACAGGCTTTTCCTAGTTGCTGCATTCAATGCCACTTTTGAACCCTCTTCAACAAGATTTTCACCTGCCATCACCCTCTCTTTCACTTTCTGCTGTTCTACGTCTTTGTCGTTGGTTGTTTCTCCTGCAGGTATTGGTAGGGGATCCATGCAAACATGTTCCGGAGGTTCTGGTTTCATATCGTCTGCTTCCTCATATGCATTTGTCTGCATTTCTGCTGGATCTTCTAGCTTGGACGAAAGGACGGCATGAGCAGAAGCCAGTTTAGGTCTGGCTCTGAAGACAGTTTTCTTGATATGATTACTTTGATTGATTGAGGATGGTGAGAAATCAAAAATCCTTTCTTCTGCGGCATCTCTCATCCTCTCCCCATCGCTTCCATTGCTCTTCTTTTCTGACAGTGTGCTCATTCTTTCTGGAGGAGAATCCAAGTCTTTCATGAAGCCGCTTGGAGGGAAATTTCATCAAAACTGGACGAAACTCCTGTTTTGTTATTCTGTGCTCTAGAAGAAGAGAATCTGAGGGGATAAACAAAATCATTATTTGATCAATCATTCCTAAAGAAGACCGATGAATAGACATCTTAACAACATGATACAATATTCAATATCTTAATAATAAAGTATTGTTATGTTATTAAAAGAGGCACATCGTAGGGGATTTCTTGGACAAATATAAAGCCTTGGTCTAAAAAATATTGCCGTCACTTGTGGTTTCCTATAGAAATAGATAAAAATAAGCATTATCTTGTCCAGGAAATAGCCCACATATATTAAATGGCACAAAGTTCAAAACAATTACTTGTAGGGGGAAAAAGCACACACTCCCACGTACCTGAGTTGCCAATCTTTCATCACTCCTGTGTGTTAAGCTGAACCCACCAGCAGTTCAGTGCCAAAGACTCAACACCAGTTTAAAGTCTTGCTGTCAACGTTATGCAAAGCACTGCTGGAAAATGTGACATCATGGTTTTCCACAACATATCTGACAATGAGCTCTTTCGAGGTTGGGCCGACGGCTGGCCCACACTCTCTAGTGTCGAGAATTCAGCAGAGTGACTCTGGCAAACGCGTCATGTATGTGTTTCCATTTGGTAGATGGTTTCAGCTGTGATGAATTTATTTTATCAGCATGCAAATTTCCCAGGAATTGTTACTATCACCATGCTATACCATTTACAGTAAACTACAGATTCAGACAAAAAAAAAAAAAAAAAGTACTTGTTTTTTGGTGGAGATACATCTTGCCCCAAATTGTCATTTAATTTTGAGTCTTATTAAATTCTCTCTAATATTACACAGTATTTTATTTATAAAATCAGTGTAAAAACAGTACAGCCAGTATCATGATATAGAATAAATAAAATTGTAAAATATTTATATATTTATTTTCAAATTAAGTTTTTTTTCATGTTTAAGTCATGAATATACTGTAAATGTCCATAAATAAATTTCGGTAAAGTAATATCCTTTAGCTCCTTACAACACAAGTGGATATTCTCTAGTTGTCTCTGCATTTTTGAAAGTGGAATACATGTAAATGAATGCAAATTAATAATGCTATTTTCCAGACATAAACCACAAACAAATGACATTCTCCCCCTTTGGCTATTTATTGGCACAGTCTCACTGTTTTCAGTGTTGTGGATTATAATAATAATAATAACAACAACAAAGGATATGTCTAGAAAGGTTTTGGATATACAGGTTATGTCAATATTTGACAATAATTTGTTACTATGCTGAATATTTGTGGTTGTCTTGATTCATTTTTACAATAATGATACAAGTGAATAGGTCAAGCATGAAGTCAGAAGTCAGAATGAAGTTCATATTTTTAAAACAAGGACATTTTTATCAAATCTCTGAAGTCCAGCAGGTGGCTTTTGCTTTTCTTAACCTTTACCCTCATTTAGCAGACGGCTCCATTCGCTCTCTAGCAGCTTGAACAGACACCAATACGGTAGTACGTTTTATCTGTGGTGTCTGTTAACGCTTGAGATGACTGTAACGTGCCGTGTGATAAATGCCTGTGCCTCAGAATCATTTCTCCATCCCCAGCCTCACAGGTGGGTTCATCTTCAGTAAGTTCTCTGGAGTCATCGTCACTCTCCTCCACCCCCACATCTGGAATGGATTCTTCTACCTCCACTGAATTGCACTCTATGGCATCGAAACTTTCTATAATAATAGGGGAATCCAACAAGTGTGTTGTAGTAGCTGTATAAAGAAATATGATCAAAGCAAATCAAAAAAGCAACAATATAGGAAAAGCTAGTTTAGCAAGTGGGTAAAGGGGTAGTTAAATCAAAAATTAAAATTGCCATTTACTCGCCACCTTGTGTGTGGAACACAAAACAAGATATTTAGAAAAATGTTTCCATTTATTCATACAATGAAGTCAAGTCAGAATATCATCTTTTGTGTTCTACAGAAGAAACAATATCATACAGGTTTGGAACAACATTTATCTGCTAAACTAGCCTGTCATTATTTTTATCTTGATTTTAATGTGCACTGATCATTTTCACTATCAATTTTAATGAATAAAATGTACATTTCTGTATATTACTTCCAGTATAAAGTAATTTTTTAAAATTAATTTTCAGATATTCAATTGGTTTGAAAATGTCAGTGAATAAACCAGACTTTACTTGGTGCCTTTCCTTCGTCTTGGGGTTCAGACTGATCATTCAGGCCATCTGGTTCATTATTTTCCTCTTGTTGCATAACAGCCTGAAGCAAGGAAAACACTGTATGAAAAATGTTAACACAGAAACAACCGCAGAAGAAACACAAAGCCACTATTTCAAAGCTAGAATGTCCATAACATACTGTTTGCAAGTATGTGAAATCAATTATGCAAGCTTTCACACACAATGTGATCAAAAAATGTGTTAAAGTGTAATTCGTAAGACAAAGAAATTCGTGTTACATGTTATCAGTGTTTAGAGTGTTTTTTTATTTTTATTTTTTTTTTACATATTTTTGTTTACATATTGCAATTCGTTTTTTTTTTTTTTACTGCCATGGAATAAAAAGTGTAATCGCAAGTTTTTAATCTTACAATTCTGACTTTTCTTCTCAGAATTGTGAGTTACCATCTTCCGATTCCGATTGTGAGATATAAACTCTGAATTATGAGATAAAATTCACAATTATCTTAATTTTTTTATCCTGTGGCAAAAACAAGCTTCCATACATTTGTACTCCATTGAGTACTGAGGTTTGAAATGCCTCATTAATGATTAACGCATTACAAATTTACAAGCATTCACATCTGCGTTTGCATACTTTTGTAGAGACATTGTCCTTGGCCAATGTCTATTTTGAATAATAAATGCTCAATTTTAGAGCAGCGCACCTTTCCAGGAGTCCTGCGACGGCCTAGATTAAACTGCAGGAAGCTGAGAACGAGGATCAAACTGAGGAAAGTAAAGTTACTCATCACCCCGATCAGCGCTGATAACAGGGGGAAGTGATACAGCAGGTACCTGTGCAGATCAGAGAGATTCGTAAAGACCTATTTGATGAATGTTTGAGTGGGCTGATGATCTCAAACACAGAGTAACAAAGTAACAAACATGGAAAAATGTGAGAACTATTTTTAAGCAACACAGCAAAAAGACAGGAATACACAAACGCAAACCTGATGCCTGTAAAGTGAGCGAAGATGTAGAGATGAGCTTTGTAGATCTGAATATTCTGGGAATAGATCTCAATGATGGCTCCAACAGTGGGTTCGTACTGAACAGAGAAAAGAGAGAGACGATTATACTAACTGAGCTCCAAAATTTAGTTCTACTGCTCATATACTGTAGATGAGGCTGCTAAAGGTGTAAAGTGGTTTTATACAGTTTCTATGTGGTTGCTAGGGCGTTCAGAACTATCACTCACAGAATCATCTTTGAATTCAGAGTACAGCTCCAATATGACTGACTGCTTCTGCTCCGACGCTCCTGTTAACAGCACGGGAGAGAAGACCACTGTGCCCAGAGCCTGAAGAAAAGAGGAGCGATAATGGAGCATTGCCTGAGACAGAGACAAGGAGAGAGAGAGAACGGGAGTCGATCTGACAAGATACCACAGATGAATTGTGAAAACAAAATGTTCTAAACGGGTTCAGAAAGATAACAAGACTCATCCTGGTGAACCTACGTTTTGCAACAGTTACTTAACAGGAAATTTCATGTGAAAATAAATTCTGTTATGTGGTTCAAAACCTGTGTGACTTGCTTCTGTATGGAAATGCACCATAAAATGACTTGTGTGCTATATTCAAAGTCTCCTGAAGCCATTTCACATGAATAATGTGAATACAGGTGAGTAAATGCTTACAGAAATGTAATTCCTTTTAAGCATTAAATGAATTCGACTGGTTGAATAATTTACATTTTAGATACTGAATCTATCAAAAAAGCAAACATTTGATGTACATTTTGAACTTAAAATGCTTTTTATGTGTACCCTTCTCGTTTGCATACTTACAGAACGTGCTGACACGTCAACAATCTGACCAGCTTTAGAATAGGGACTCATTTTCACTTGGAACATTCCCAGCTCCTGATTGGCTGGAGACTCAGGCATTTCCAGCTCTAGAGTGATCTGATAGGGCTGACCATATGTCATTACCTGCAGTAGGCAGGAAAGAGAAAAACAGCATTGTAATCCTTAGTAAAAAAGTAATATATTTAAAACACATTTATTTCATATTAAGTATAGTTCAAATCTATTAACATATTTACTGACATGTTGCTTGAGACTTACTGATATAAAAATTATAATTAAACTTTATTTGGAGTACTACTTGTGCACAATGCACTTTCTTAATATTAAGCATAAAATGTGTTTTAATGTCACTATTGATGAGGATTGTATGATTTTTGAATAATATTGGCCTTTAAATGCAAGATATTTAAAGTGTACCTGAAGCATACTTGCAGTAGTTCCACTTTAGCACAATTAAATATACTTCAGTATATCTTTAATTGGACTCCAGCACTACTTCCGCACAATTAAAGTGTATTAAGTACAAAACTAGTTTTTCCAATTTAGCAGAATTTAAGTATACCAGTTTAGTAATCTTAAAGTACAATTGCACAATATTTTTATTAAGTACATAAATAAGTAAATGTATGTATACACTTAGCATGAAATAAATGTATTTAGTATATTTATTTTCCATTAGGGATAATATACTACTTCAACAAATTTTTTTTTTAAATGTCCACTGTGCATAGTATGCAAATATTCTTTGTCCACAAATTTTCTGTATGACTGCACAATATGTGCAGTATGCAGCCTGAGCTCAACGTATAATAAAGTGAGGTCAACTTTGATTTTTAACATCATTTTCCCCCAAAATTATTTGATCAGACTGGCAAAAAGTAATTTTTGCACAAAACTGGATAGATGCAAAATAAATATGTATTTATTACTAACATAAGTGAACATAACTGGAGATAAATATGCCATATAGTGAAGTCATTTGACAACAATGCAGCATGCCAATATTTGAAACACTTATAGTGTACACAGTTTTACATACTATACTAAACTCAGAAATAAAAGATAACCAAAAAAAGAACTTTAAAATAAAGTTTGGTAAAAATGAAGAAACTAAGCAAAGATGAGATCATCAGTCACCTGATGTTTTCCATTTTTCAGCAGAGAGACATTAGCCACAGGGAAAGAACACATAGAGTGATGAGGAGATGGACAATCAGTCCTGCTGATCAGAAACACATTCGACATGAACAAGCAGATGACAAACATCAAGAACCACCACAGTCAAAACTCTGATGAACGTAGGATGATTTTATGGTATTAGTCCCAATATTTTACAGCCTGTTACTGACAAGGTCGTGTCTTTTAAAAATTATTCGCATTTCAACTGTATTTAAGCATCTGAATTATCAACATGATCAAAACGTTGCTGACAAATCTGTACACAATCATGCCCTGTCATCTAGTTGATATTATCTACATTTTTAGCAAGTGAAAGGCCTTTTAGTATAAATCTAAAAACGTCCCCTTCAATCTCCCTTTAATATATATTTATATTTAAGAAAAGTCATATTAAAACATAAAGATCAAATATGATCCATCAGGCTTTTGAAGATCTCTGAATGATCATTATATGTTTTTTTTTCCCACAATAAAAACTACAAAGCTTTGATCATAAAACTAAGCATTTAAATATCATCTTACTAAGACATTATTGAGTAGTATTGTAAGTAGTCTGCTTTATTGTTATAAGGATCTCACTGATTTACATTACAAATTATGAGAACTTCATGCTGTTAGGAAATACAAAGAGTATGAAATATCCAAGACACATCCTGTCTTCAATTTGGACAACATCAAACAGAATGCAGCACAATTAGTAACACATATTAACCCAAGCTCATACTATTTGGCCATATAAATATCAGCAACTCAGCCAACTTGCATATTTTGCGCAATTTGGGCCTCTGAATAAAACTGAGGTCCTCCTTTAGTATGAGCTCCATAACATTTATTCATTTAGCAGACACTTTTATATAAAGCGACTTACAAAAGAACTTTTAAAACTATATATTTTTGTACGTTTAATGCACAATTTTTGTGAGGTTCATGCTTAAATCACGAATAATGATTTTGTGAATGGGACAAGAAAAATGTATTTTTCTTCTAAGAAGATATTTAATAATTTAATGAGGTTTATGCTAAAAATGTGCTCTTCAAGAAAGATTGTTTATTTAAAAAAAAAGATAAAAAAGAATAGCATATTCTGCTGGGTACCTGCAAACACCTCACCTATAGAAGAAGTAGACAGGTGTGATGAAATTGGCCATGGGGATGAAGGAATAATAGAAAGTGCCATAGAGGAATAAAGCCACCCAGAACACCAGCAGAATCACACAGATCAGAATAGCCATTTCCAGAAGCTTCTGTCTGATCCGCACCAGCAGCACTGACATCGTCTCCAGGATCTGGACCACCAGCCCGTTGATTTGAGGTTCCATATCTTGAACACCAGAATCCTCTGAATCAAACTCCTCCATAGTGGGCTGCATGTTTACTGAGATTTATTTCTTCCAAACGGTCAAGTATTGTTGCGCCGCTATCTCAGAAAAGTCTTTCACAACTTCCTCTTCTCTTTCGATTTCAGTTCTCACTGGCGTCTTTGTTTTATATACAAAATAACCCAAACCTCCCTCATTCCTCATAAAAACGCTGCCCATTTCTAGCCACAACCACCTCATGCTCTGGTTTTTGAGTTCCTGTGAGATTTTTCCTCTGCCCTTGAAGCTCTGACGTCTGACGTTGTTTCATCTAAAATGTTCTGAATCAATGAACAAGCCCTTTTTAATGAATGTTCGTGCAGTAATGTGACACTGTCGGTTCCTGGAATAAACGGACAGTCCGAAGAACAGCTGGATCCCAGTGGGATGACGCTGGGACTCATGACCAGCATATGAGGCAAGAGGACAAGGAATGCTGTTAGGAAATACAAAGAGTATGAAATATCCAAGGCAAATCCTTCTATCTTCAGTCTGGATGACCTCAAACAGAATGCAACAGAATTAGTAACAGTTATTAAACCAAGCAGAAACAGTTGTCATTTATCATTTTGTGAGAGTCACATGCATGTAACTGGTTTGCAAGGCCGAATACAGAATTACCATTTCAAGTTTACCATGCAACCACAAATCCATTGGATGCACAAAAGACACATGCGACTTCAAAAGTTGCAGAGCACAGTAGCTCAGGTCAGTGCAAGGTTTCAATAAATTCTCAAATTACAGGCAATTAGCTGTTTGAGGACATAATGTTATTATGAGACTGATTTACAGCTCAGTTGAACATATCCCACATAATTACTCCTACGTGAAGCTTTGCACACAAAGTAAAAACATAAAAAGGGGGATTTTGTTTACAGCACTCTTGTGTGTTAGCCATTAAATGTTTTTGTAATGTGAATCTGTTTCCACTAGATGGCACTAAACACCCTTTCAGTAGCATTTGTGAGCAAACTCAAACTGTTACAGTAAAGCAGGTTCGTTAAGAGATTATGGTGAAAGATTTTATTGTAAATTATTATTTAAATGAGCGTTTATTTCGGTATTAGTAAAAATGGTGTTGCTATCACGGCAAATGCAATAAATTAGTGATGTTTGTTATTGAAGGAGGGACTTGAGCTGCATCACTGAGATCTAAAATTGGTTCTTTTGACTTGGGAACAGTAAATAACTACCTAGCAAACAAAGCAAGACCCCTTAGCGACTGCAATGCAATGCCATAGCAACCTCTCACAACATTTTAGCATTGTGGCAGTGAGTTTTGCATGGCAAACAGCACTTGCATTTCCTTCAGAAAACATAAAAATCCAGTAGTTTATATAATCATCGGTTACATGAACACTGGTATCAAATGTCTGAATGTATTCCTTTATTTTTTTCCCTAAAGCAAGTGTTTTTCTCTAAAATGAGCAGCACTTGAAAAGGTGCCACGTTTGGATTGATTTTTCACATGCCAGAGAAAGAGTGAGAGATGATAGGAATTTTGAGGATGATTTCAAATGACCTGCCAAAGAGAGACTGCTGGCCTACATACATATTTAAAAAAGGATCTTGCAGGTGAATCAAATTGTTTCAGCAAGTGGAATAGCTTTTGTTTTGATGGAATGATAAAGGGAGATAAAATGAAAATTTAAAGCATGACTCCTTCAAACTTAAATGGAGATGGAATTAAATTTGTAAAAATGGAGAGAGGTGTAGCTGAACTGGACTGCAGATGAGAGTTTTTCATCTCCTCCTCCTCCCCTCATGCTGGTATGACTCATTTGCAAATCATACTCTGTGCTAAAGCTATGTAAAGCTATAGTATGCAGCTGCACTGTGACTGTCAACGCTACAGAAATGACAGCATTCTATCACTATTGTTCTATCGTTCTTACTTGATTCTGATTGGTCAGTCACTGCATTCTAAATATGCTGAATTTGAAATTTGAATTACTCCACAACAGAAGATGCCTAAAAGATTGTTCATGGTGCTCTTTACCATACAACAAAAGGTCACTTGTATTTGTATATAAAAAAAAACTTCAAAAAGGGCAAAGCTGGTTGATTGACTTCCTTAAAAGAATAGATCACCCATAAATGAAGATTTGCTGAAAATGTACTCATTCTTAGGCCATCCAAGATATAGATGAGTTTGTTTCTTCATAGGAACAGATTTGGAAAAATTTAGCATTACATCACTTGCTCACCAATGGATTCTTTGCAGTGAATGGGAGAATGAGAGACAAACAGCTGATAAAAACAATAATCTACAAATAATTGACACGACTCTAGTCCATCAATTAACATCTTGTGAAGTAAAAAGCTATGTGTTGATATGAAAGAAATCTGTCATTATTTTAACTTTAAACCATCGTTTCTGGTCAAAATAATTCATAATGAAGCTTCCTCCTGTAGAAAGTCCATCCCCTGTTGTCCTCTCACATCAAAATCCATACATATTCCATACATATTTCTTTAGAACTGTTTTGGCTTGTAAACAGTGCTTGATCTGTGCATATTTCTCTCCTGATTCAGATGAGATAACTTTTTTACTTTATAAAGCAAAATTAGACAGAGTTCTGATATTTTAGCCAAAAAAAAAAAGTTTGAAGTTAAAAATGTCTCAAGGGATTTTTTCTTTTTCTTACAAACACACAGGTTTTCACTTCACGAGATGTTAATTGATGGACTGGTTTCGTGCGGATTATTTGTGTATTATTGTGATGTTTTCATCAGCTGTTTTGACTCTCATTCTGATGGCACCTATTCACTGCAGAAGATCTACTGGTGAGCAAGTGATGTAATTTCTTCAAATCTGTTCAGATGAAGAAATAACATCTACATCTTACATGTCCTGATGGTAATAAAGTTTTCATTTTTGGGTGAACAGTTCCTTTAATTTGTCATTCAGTTATGTGAGACACACAAACACAATAAAGTCACGTAACATCTAGGTACCAAAGCAAACCCGCTTCAGGTCATGTAGAACCAAGGGCAAACCTGTTCAATTTTCCCATCAGTCAACACCGCCGTGATACAAACATCAGCACAGTTGGGGGTCAACAAAGATCTCAAATGCCAAAGTAACTGTAAAATGTCAAAAACCTTCCCACAGACTGAGAAATGAAGGAAATTCACGGCATATTTCTGATCCTAAATGTTCTTAGTATCACGTAACACAGACTCTCAAAGGAAGAAAAACACACTGTTCTAAAATACAGTGAGATGTCTTCATAGGCACCATTTTAAGGCATCATAAGCAAGCTATTAATGCAAAGGCTGTTTCAGAAGCCATTTAGACAAATTTTAAGGCAGCATTACATGTATCTTTTATGGAAAAGCCAATCCCACCATCCTATGCAATAAGCTTGGTGAAAAAAAAAAAAACAGGAGAAAATGTCATAATAAAAAAATAAATAAAAAAGTAAAGAGAGAAACGTCTATTATAATTATTTCAGTCAGCACCTTAAGGTATCAATAAAAACTGAGCAAAGTAATTACATTTTCATATTACTTTTGTACAGTTTTCAACCAAGTCCCATCCTATATGCCACAAGAAAAGATGACTGCATTTTCCGTTTAATTTTGACTTTAAAAATGTCTATTAGAGTGCATTGTCTTAGCAACATGTTAAAACCATACTGTTCAGCATGCTGCCTTATAAAGTAGCTGTCTAGAAGCCTTAGCAAGGCTGCTCACTAGGTTTTGGAACAGAGCCACAGTTCTGCTCCGGTGAACTGAAGGGTAGCGGCTGCAGGTGTTCTCTGCACATGTGGATCTGACCCTTTGATTGACAGGTGTCTGTGCCATTATCAGTCTTGGTAACTCTTTTGACCCAAAGCCTGTTTGATCTCATCCTTGATGCACTCAGATGTTAAAAATAGGCATCTGTCTCCATTCATTTGAAAGTCATTAAAACAAAGCAGATGTGTTTTACTTCTTTTGACCTGTAGAGATCCCTGTTACGCCCAATATTTTCACAGTGAAATTGAAAAAACACAGGTAATGACAAACGCAGTACTCTTTTTTGCCATCTTTCTGCAAGAAAAAGAATGTAAATTTTAAATTAAAATTTAACAAGATAAATTTATCTAATTTTAAATACATTTTCACCAAAAGATCCAGCTATGACATTTTGATTAAACATTATGAGGTAATTTAAATGTAAAAATAAAATATGCATGGATGAATCGTTCACAATAATATCTATAACAGACATTTGGAAAACAGAGTGACTTTTCATTTCATGCCAACTTTATAACAAATTTCGCCAATTTTCAGCAGTACACTGTAGCACCCATTGGGGCAGTCGTGGCCTAACGGATAGAGAGTCGGACTTGTAACCCGAAGGTCACAGGTTCGAGTCTCAGGTCCAGCAGGGATTGTAGGTGGGGGGAGTGAATGTCCAGTGCTCTCTCCACCCTCAATACCATGACTGAGGTGAGACAAGCACCGGTGCCTTGAGCAAGGCACCGAACCCCCAACTGCTCCCTGGGTGCTGCAGCATTGGCTGCCCACTGCTCCGGGTGTGTGTTCACAGTGTGTTTGTGTGTGTTCACTTCTCACTGCTGTGTGTGTGTGCACTTGGATGGGTTAAATGCAGAGCACAAATTCCAAGTATGGGTCGTCACATGTCACGTCCTTTCCTTTCCTTGCCTTGCCTTGCCTTTCCATTACACAGACAAACTTAAAGCCAACAGCCAAGATGGACTTTCAGTGGCTCTTTAAATTAAAAAATAATCTGTTCAAAAGTTCTTTCCAGCAACATTGTATTGGATCTAGATGGGCTAAATCCACTATTGTATTCTGGGAGCATGTGTGAAGGTTTTATACGAGACCATGGCAGGTGTCCTCTTTCCATCCGGGTGATTTCTTATTACACTACAGTAATAAAGCCATCAGTGACCTCTACTCTCTTTACCACGCCTCATAATCTCTCTCTATCTGTTTCTCTCTCTCCTGTCCTTGCTCTATATTTACCAGCCCTTGTCGGACAGTTGCGCTGTTGTGACACTGGGGAAAATGGGTGGTCAAATCACTGCAAAAACATTGTTATTTTGTCATTTTATCTGCTCAGTTACTGTTCTGAATGCACTGCATTTCATAATCCCAGTATCTTTGTCAGTTTTTGCACTTGAAGGACACTGTGCGAATTAAATGCTATCTGAAGGGTCACAAACGCAAGGAAGCACACAAGCAAACATAGATGTGAATGCACGGCCAAAGCATTGCAAGATCGCTGATCCGGCGTACATACTTTATGTTTGTTCTTGAAAGAAAAATTTGACCGAGACGGTTTACGCAAATGCTAAACGCCACAGTAGCACCCTTTGAGGCAAAGCTGTGAATGCAACGTGTACTTGTGTTGCATTATAAACTGCGTTCTGACACATTTCAGAACTCAATGGTGCATGAAATTGAGCTTGCATAGCTAGAAGCATTTGCGCTCACATACTTGCATAGAGTATGTTTCGGGCCTAAGGAGGTAATTTCGCCATTTCTGATCAATTTGAATCAAGGTGCCAATTTCTTGCCAGGTCATTTACATAAGACCTTACCTGGGCTTTCAAAACCTTCAATTGCTCTCGTTTCCAAAGGACTTTCAACAGGAGTCTTCTGTAAACTAAAGATGAAGTGTGTTTTGTGTTTCTGCCATTAGTGGCTCCAAATAGATTTGCAAAAATAAAGATTTCAACACTCACTCCAGTCTGCCATTGGTCAGCCAGACAAAAAGTCCCGCCCCAAATTCACACCATTAGCATACTCGTTAGGATTCTTAAACAAAAGACTCACACTTTTACTACTACATATTTAAATTGTATTCAGACAGAATAGGTTTACCAGGGCATTTAAATAAAAAAGAATTAAATGGAAACCCAAAGTTTAGATTATTTAAGGTTAACTTTTAATTTAATAAAACATTTTTAAGGCACACAACTGTTTAAAATTTTCGGGCCAGTATGATGTTTTTTTGAGAGATGAACACTTTTATTCAGCAAGAACGCATTAAATTGATCAAAAGTGACAGTAAAAACATTTCAAATGCTTCAACAGAATTTTATTTCAAATAAATGCTGTTCTTTTGAACTTTCCATTCATCCAAAAATCCTAAAAATAAAATAAAATAATAATAATCTATCACGGTTTTAACTAAAATATTAAGCAGCACAACTGTTTTTAACATTGATAATAAGATGTTTCTTGATCATTAAATCAGCATATTAAAATGATTTCTGAAGGATCATGTGACACTGAAGACTGGAGTAATGATGCTGAAAATTCAGCTTTGCCTCACAGGAATGAATTACATTTTAAAATATATTCAAATAGTAAACATTGTTTCATAATATTATATATTATAATATTCATAATAATACATTATTTCATAATATTACTTTTTTACTGTATTTTTGATCAAATAAATGCAGCCTGAGCAATCATAAGAGACTTCTCTCAAAAACATAAAATACAGCAGTGCACGAAATTAATTTATGTATTTCTGAGATACATTGTCTAATAATGTTTATTTTCCTTCAAATAAATGCATATACTGTATGAGACTACAAATTAATTTTACATTAACTAATTTAGCGGCATCTAACCAGAATTAATGCGCTAACCAAAAAAAAAAAGTAATATATTTTAAATGTGTATAGACAGAAAAACATTTCAATTAATAAAAAGAGCAAAAGAGGACTACAAATGAAAATTAGCCAATTTGGCTTAATCTGACACATTTTACAAGTTAGAATGTATTATTAATATGTGTTGTCCCTCATTAAATATACAAATAAAATGTAAAAATATTTAATATGATTAATTTATCTTTTTAGTGGGGTTTTCAGACCGAGAAAATCCCTAGACAAAGGAAATTAAAGGGAACAGCATGTGTCTCGTCGCCCTTCTGACACCAAAGATGTTGATCTTTCTGCTGAGTCCTGCTTCAGCTTGACAACATGCTGATTATTTCTGCCCCAGCAAGCAAACACCCAGACCAGGTGTCACCAGGCTTTCCATGCTCAACAATAAGTCTGGGAGGCAAAACAAGGTGCTGTAAACTCCAGGAGAATTATAGGCAAGCAGATCCAGTCTAATAAACATGGGGCAAACACCATATGCCTGGGTATTTCTAGGTTTTTTATTTATCCTTCTGATCTGTGATTAGAGCTTATTACTTTCATGAACCTCAGACGAGAAATCTAACTGGATTACTGGGTTTATTTGTTGTTATTCTACAAAGCGCATGCATTAGAAATACTAATACTGACACAAAAACGTGGTTTGCAGAACAACAATTGTTCTCGCTGCAGTCAGGGGGAGAGAAACTTGGCTCAGGTGTATTTATATCCCAGCATGCCTGTGATGTGAGCAGCCAATGAGGCCAGAGATGAAGCCCTTCCGGGTGGCCATCTGCTGGCTAAAATGGTCTTGACACACTCACATGCTCTGACTCACACGTTCAGACAAAGACACACACACGTTTTCTGCCTTTGATGCACCGTGCTGAATTAATGACAATAATAGGAGAAGACGTGACTCTACAGCCCTCAAGAACGATGCAATGCCGCCCACCTGCAGGTGGATGACATCATAACGAGTCTTGGGTTATTCCCACTGAATGAAGTAGTCATCTGTTGCTCTTTTGTGCAATGGTAAAGTAGTGTCTATGTGCACACACTCACAAACACCCACTCACACAAATGCATGCATGCATACTTGCACAAAATAATCTCACTCACAAACAAACAAATACACACAGCATTGACTGTAGCCTGATGCGTAGTGACAGGCATGCATAATGGGAGTGAATAAATGTAAATGACGTGTGGGCAGTGCTAACACTGCTGTCAATCATTCTGGATCAGCGTTGAGACCAGCAGCTCAGTCCCCGTTATAACCAAATACATCTCATGCAAAGCATCAGGAAGACCAGTTCAGCTATGGAAAATCAACCTGCAGTTTTACCTATTAAATTATGGGTTGGCAGATTCGTTCTTCTGTATCTGATCTAATAGCAGCAGGATTCCCTTATTAGTGGTCACAATATCAAAGGGATAATTCACCCAGAAATGAAAATTCATCATTTACTCACCCTCATGTTGTTCCAAACCTGTATGACTTCCCTCTGTGGAAGACAAAAGAATGTAGTTTTAAAAATAGTGTCTCAGTTGGGTTTTTTGTCCATACAATGAAAGTGAATGGGGTTCAGTGTTGCTTGGAATCCATATCTCAAACTGAATGATAGCTCAAATAGTATGTTTAGCTTGATGTAACTAGAAAAATGTTACAATATAAAAGTTTACTTGACTCCAGGTCTAAAAAAATACACTTTAAATTACCTCATAAATTAACCAGGTGTTGGTTAGTTTACCCCAGAATTAAAATTACCCCTTGATTTATCCACCCTCAAGCCATCCTAGATGTATATGACTTTCTTCTTTCAGACGAATACAATCGGAGTTATATTAAAAAATGTCCTGGCTCTTCCAAGCTTTATAATGGCAGTGAAAGGCTGTTGAGATTTTGAAGTCCAAAAAAGTGCATCCATCCATCATATAAATTAGTCCACGTGGCTCCAGGGGGTTAATAAAGGCCTTCTGAAGTGAATCGATGTGTTTTTGTAAGAAAAATATCCATATTTATAAACCATAATCTCTAGCTTTCGCTAACTGTCGTACACACATTCACAAGAGAGTGGCGTTCCAGCGGATGACGCAGGACGTAGGTGTAGCATAAGCTCCTATGAGAATATGCTAGTCTCGCGAGAACCACGTTTTGTTTACAGCAAAGGAAAACCAGTCTCCTCTTGGCTTATATCGAAATCCTCCGACATTTTTCTTTACAAATCCTTGTTTTGTACCTCTAATTCGTGACTGGTGTTTTGGCTCTCTCCTCTGTGCTTCCGTGTTCATCACTTCTCACCGGGGCTTATGCTACGTCCTATGTCATCCGCTGGAACGCCACTCTCTCGTGAACACACGTACCAGTTAGCAGAAGCTAGAGATCACGGTTTATAAAGTTTTAAATATGGATATTTTTCTTACACAATCAAATCGATTCACTTCAGAAGGCCTTAATTAACGCCCCGGAGCTATGTGGGGCACTTTTTATGATGGATGGACGCACTTTATTGGACTTCAAAATCTCAACACCCATTCACTGCCATTATAAAGCTTGGAAGAGCCAGGATATTTTTTAATATAACTCTGATTGTATTCGTCTGAAAGAACAAAGTCATATACACCTAGGATGGCTTGAGGGTGGTAATTTTCATTTTTGGGTGAACTATCCCTTTAAATAAAAACGACAGTCATCTTGAGGCCCCCCTGGAATAACATTGAGACATGGGTGGGCTCTTTTAACTTTATAAGCAAACACTCAGAACACCCTAGCAACAGAAAAACACCCTAGCAACCACTCTAGAATCACACAGAGAGTTTTGCACGCTTAAGTGCTCTGCTTTAATCTATTTTAAATTCTTGCATTTGTATTAATTATACAAATTTATTCTTCTAATGTTTTCACATCGCCCCTATGGATATGAGAAAAATGCTTAGGGATCAGATATGTAGCTAAGGCCAAATGTTGTTAATGAGTTTACATGCATTCATTCAGCCTCTGATTAATACACGCTCCCGTTTAAAGGTCATATGTCATGTTTCATAAAATATCGATCTTCTATTGGTCACATGGTTTCATGTGATACAAATTCACAGGTCAAAGTTCACCAAACTTGAACTTTAGAATGCAGTGAAATGCGAAACAATTTCGCAGGAGCTTGTGTTTCTGCTCTCCCGCATTAATATGTGTATGAATCGAAGTCAATGGAACAAAAAGTGTAGTGTGACCAACCCTTAACAGGGTCATTTACTAGATAGTAGCTTGAGCTAATCAAACACACCTGCCTGTAACTTTCTAGTGATCTTGAAGATACTGATTAGCTTCTTCAGGTGTGTTTGATTAGGGTTGGAGCTAAACTGTGCAGGACACCGGCCCTCCAGGACCGAATTTGCCTATCCCTGTTCTACAGAAACGTCCACTTTTCCGTCCCTAGACCAGTGCTTCCCAAACCTGTCCTAAAGGACCCCTAGCCCTGCACATTTTGTATGTCTCCCTTATCAGACACACCTGATTCAACTCATCAGCTTGTTAGTAGAGATTGCAAGACATGAATTGGGTGTGTCTGATAAGGGAGACATACAAAATGTGCAGGGCTAGGGGTCCTTCAGGACAGGTTTGGGAAGCACTGCCCTAGATTTTACAGAAATACTACAATTGAAATACACATTAGGGTTACAATTTCATGAAAACTGTCACTGGTGTTACCTTCCTTATGGATAACACCAGTGAAGATCAGTATATCAGCTCTTATGTATGTCACTGGTGATTGTGTCACTGGTGTTATTGTGCTGTGTTACTGTACTGTTTTTTTTCTGTCACATTAAATAAAACAATCTCCTTATTTCTTGCATTTTCATTATTTTTCTGTAACTCTGACTACATGTGCTGAAAAAAAATCCATAAATAATATTTCATAAAAACTTTAATATTGCTAAAGAAGGTAACACCAGTGACAAAAAATAGTATGTGTGGTCTTGAAATAATTGCACAAAAAAAGCTAAAAATAATAATAATTAAGCTGTCATTTATATGTATTCATAAAGTCAAAAGGTAATCTAATAATGTGGTCTAAGTTTAAATGTTAAAAAATAAATACATTTTAAGACATCTTGCCATACCAAAAGTGGACGTTTCTGTAGAAAAAGGGATGAGCTCTTCAATATGTCAACGCAGAGAAAAGAAAACTGTATTTCATGGGTGTTTGAAGTGTTTTGTTTGCGACTCTTGCCTTCTTCTCTCTACTCTCCTCCTCTATAGGAACAGTGTTGTGACTCCTGTGGTCTCCTTCAGTGCAGAACAGACACACACACATCTGATCATCTCTGCAGAACAGCTCCAGAGGTCTCTCGTGTTTCTGGCATATATAATCCTCCAGATTTTCCACAGCGTTGATCAGTTTGTGTTTCTTTAGACGTGGGACTCTGTGATGAGGCTCCAGGTGAGTCTCACAGTAAGAGCTTTGACATGTCAGGCAGGACTTCACAGCTTTCTGCTTTCTTTCATCACAGAAGTCACAGAAGACCTCAGATCTTCTTAGATTGAGCTTCTCCTTAAAGTGTTGCGCAGAAGTCTCAGCATTGTGTTCAGGAACACCGCTGTTGTTTCTGGGCCCTCTGAGTAGCATATTGACTTGGGACTTCAGTAGAGTTTGCTTTCGGGGGAGTGGAAGCAGGGGTTTGTCTGTCCCCCTCGGTAGAGGTTGCTTTCTGGGGCCCACCTCTCCGAACAGGGCCCTTTGAATCAGCCTAACCTTTCCCCCCATCACGGTGCCACTGGTTGTGTTAATATCAAGGTCAGGTCTTCTGCTGAAAGTTTCTTTACAGGATGGACAGAAGCAGGTCTGTGTGTTTGTCCAGAACGTGTTCAGGCAGGTTCTGCAGAAGTTGTGTCCACATGGAGTGGTGACTGGATCAGTGAACACATCCAGACAGATGGAGCACTGGAGCTCCTCATTTAGTTTACCACTGGAGGATGCCATGACTGAAAAGGTACGTAATGTCATTATATAATCTTAATTGCTGAACAGAGCAAATTTGATAAATCTAATGTGCGCTGACTGGGTAATTAAGTTTGCATGAAAAAAAATGATATTGCATGTTAAAAATTATTCTAACTAAATTTATGAACAACTGTTTTTCAAAACAGCCATGAAGCAATATATGATAGCAGTTTCTGGCAGGAAGTTAGGGTAGAGTTGATGAATATCAAAACCTGCTTCCACCACTAAACCCTCACTCAGCTATAAGCTCCACCCACAGTAAATTTCCTGGTCTTAAATCAACACTGCTCGGTGTACATATGGGAACTGGTTCCCATATCTACACCAAGCAGTGCTGATTTAACACTGGGGAATTTACTGTGAGACTGCTGGTCTGGAGCTTCAGTCTATGTGGCACTGCAATGGTTATTATTGGCTGGTAGAAAATATTAAATAAACACATTTCACATTTATCTGTAACAACAATATTTTAACAGTATCATGAAAATGTATTATTTTATTTATGAAAGACAACACAGTAAATGGGTGTAAGTGCAATATTTTAAATAACTAAATACCTGTTATTTTTGTTTAATGAAGTTATGATTTTCACTGAACTTTTTTCATTCTGTCTGCAATTCAAGTTCCTGTTTCTGCAGCATTTGACAGCACACATCAAACTTTGCTTTACAGCCAAATAAATGACATATTTTAACATACTTTCTGATACTGCTTCATGCTATTAAACTACTGAACTAGTTCCATCAGTAGATTTCCATCACTTACCTGTGAGTGAGTATCAGGTCTGATTGTTAATTTCAGTTGCTAAATAGAAGTGTTGTTGATGAAAATCTTCTTGTTCATCTGTTTCGTTTCACTTCGTCTTTCACTCACTTGCCAAGATGTCATATAGTAGCTCCACCTATAATCTTGAATATGGAACTGTTAAGTTTAACCATCATAGAGTGAAAGTTTATCATTTGCATGTGTTTTGTCATTTGCACCGTTTTCAGTGCTCAGCCGCTGCCACACTCACTGAAGCGCGCACAAGGAGAGAGAGAGAGAGAGAGAGAGAGAGAGAGAGAGATTCAGAGATATTCAGATACCGCCTCAACGGATGGATACAAACACACAAAGACTTTGTGAATAAGTTATGTTAAAATACCCGTTTTGGCAAGTATTCTGGTAAACACAGTCAGTTATGTCTTAAGTTAACGTATACAGCTGAGAAAGAAACCGGATGTGTGTCAGTATAAGGTCCGTGGATTTAGTCTTAAAGACACAGCAACCTAAATACCTGCTTCTGTCTGCTAATCAAACAACACCACAGCTTTAACAAAGATTTATCTGTATTTAACTTATGCAGTAAGCATTATTGTGTTGTTTTACACTTAATTTTTACATTTCTGCACCTGAGTACTATGGTCCTGTCTTTATTTATAATTTTATGTTGTAAGCTGTTCATCTATGCTTATAATTTTTTTGTTTGTTTGTTTTATTACTGACTTTAGTAGTTAAGCCAAAGTCTCTTTAAGACAAGTCATGTCACTCAGCGGCCATCTTTGAAATGCCTCTTGGGCATCCAAGTGCAGCTCCTTTCACTTTGTATGGGGAAACATCAAATTCTCCAAAACTGTTCACTAAGCTTACAATTAAATTTCATATTTGAAATCATCAATGAAATCGGACAACAACTGTGTCATGAATGTTGTTTCTTTTGCTCAAATAGCATTATAAAAAGCTTATTTCTCAGGCTAGATCAGTCAGTGCGCATGCACAGTCCTGAGCGCGCGTCTCAGAGCGCTGACTGTTTCTATAGCAACCGGGACTTCTAACGACAGCTGCAGTGATGCGCTGACTTCACCGATTAGCGATTGGCTCTTTCATTCAGAAGGCGGGGCTTCCTGCGTTTGAGCGGCCATATTAAGCGTTGCGTTTTTCCCCATTCAAAACTATAGGAGTGACATGTCTTGGGTATTCTATAGTCTTTGGTTAAGCTAGTCGTTTCTGCTGGGGTATAGAAGTACTTAAATTAAGGTTTAGTAGTTAATGAAAAGCAAACTTTTTTTGCTGATCCGAAAAATGATCCAATCCGTGACTCAAAATCCATAGTATGATCCGAACCGTGAGTTTTGTGTTCCGTTGCACCACTACTAAACAGTGTAAGCAACTTTTAGAATGTATGTGCCATTTTGTTAAGTTCATTAATTTTTTGACGACAGTGGTGGCAAATATCAAGTTGCTGATTCAGTTTGATTAATTGGTTCTTACTATTCAAATTTCTACTTCAGTTTTCATCTGGTTTTGATTCAGGATCTGATTATATATGAAGTGGTGAACTAACATAGAACCAAACTTATTTTATAAATAAAACTGCTAATTTTAGATTACTATTTTGTCATATCTAAAAAAAAATTCTTTCTTATTTTTTTTTAAACAGTCTGCCAACAGTTTTATTTAATTAATTTTTTTTTTTTTAAAGTCACTGTGATTCTGTGTTTTTCAGGAGCTGAAAAAGGTTTGGTTGTGTGTGACTGATGGAACGGATTCAGTCTGGAGAGTCAGAGATCAACTCTCTGGAGTCTGAACAGAGATCCAGAGACACAGGACTCAGAGCTCAGCCTCACTTTACTCACTTTAAAATGGCCAGTCATTTCGGCTCCAAGCTGACTTTGTATCCGTCCCTGACCAGATCAATGACAGGGGGAGCGGTGCAATTTAATAGTGATATCAGGCAAATTAGGCCATCAGGTAAAATGGGCCCTTTAAGGTTGAAGTGTCTTATCTCTTTAAAAGTTAACAGCCAATGACTGCAAAGAATTTCAAACTGTTGCCATAACAGTACTTGATATTTAGAAAATGAATTCATTGGTCTGAGGTTGCTAACGGGGGAGGGACAATGCCTCATTCTGAGACCACACCAGAAAAAGGCAAGGTGAGTGGTCTGACATATCCAATATTACTTCTCAATAATAAGGATGATAAATCAATAAAAAACAAATGCACATTTAGAAATAATGATTCATAACCCATGTCTTGATGGCCTCTCTGAGATAAAATACTGATTTTGTTAAATAATCCAGATTTTTATAAAGAAAAATCATTTTTAGTTACTGGCCCAATTTACCTGAATGTGTTAAGATAAAATGAGCCATTAATTTCAGTTAAAATGGGCCACCTTCTGAGTTGAGTTTAAGTAGAAATTCTGGTGGTTTTTCCTTTTAAAAATTATTTA